>MQUG01000242.1:0-168733 GCA_007213375.1 Steinernema feltiae
AAATCTCGCGGTCAGAGTCTCCGAAATGCTCGTCCAGCTCTGCGTGCACCTTTGCCTGAACCTCAGGGTGCGTGGCGAGACACCAGAGCGTCCAGCCGATGCCCGAGGACGTCGTGTCGTGCCCCTCGAACATGAACGTGTCGACCTCCTCGCGGATGTCCTCGTGGGTCAACTGGTTCGCGCCCTGCATGTCCAGCAGCATGTCGAGGAACGCCCGGCGCTTAGTCATCATCTCCGGGTTCTCTTCCCGGCTCTCGACGCGCTCTTTGATCACTTTCTTTGTGAAATCGGTCAGCAGCTTCACCAAACGCTGCTTCTCGGCTGCTCTTCCAGTCACGTAGTAGTAAGGAGGGAACCACTGGATCGGGTTCATGCTGTACTGGAAGCCCAGGACGCTGATTCGCTCCACAGCGCGGACGTACGCACTGTCGGTGTTCATCTGAGCGTTCATGCTCGTTCCCATGGCGGTTTCTGAACAAAATACCGTATTATCAGGCGAAAATCAGCCAGCGCTTACCACAGATAATGTCCAAAGCGCAGCGCTTGATGAATGGGAAGACATCGACCTCCCTTCCATCCGCGTGCCTCTCTAAGACGTCCACCAGCCGCTGGCAATTGCTGTCAAAGACCTGCACGTAGCCATCGAGCATTTGAAAGTGGAAAGTCGGGGTGAGCATCTTCCTGCGTGACTTCCACTTGTGTCCAGTGCTGAAAATTCCCGTTTTGGGCTACAATAGCGGATTTTCGGCAAACCTGATGAGCAGCCCGGTGCCAAGCCACGGCAATAAGAAGTCATAATCTTTGCCTTTCACGATTTCTGAATTGCTGTCGACTATCGGCTTCACCGCTTCGCCGTTCAACGGGAAAACGTAGAGTTGGTTTCCGATCCACAGTTTCATGACCTTGTGTCCCTGACTCGCGAACTCGTTTGCCCAGTTGACCAGTTTCGCAGCCCATTCTGCAATCAACACCATAGAAATCAAAAAATCGATAAAGAAACCGACCGAAAGAGTTTTTTGGAACTTCCAACGCGTTTCCGAGGATTGGAACGCCATCAGGACCGGCGATTCGCTCTGCAAACCGGAGTTTTGCATTCCGATCGATGAAGAACTGTCTGACGGTCTTGTAGTAATACAGAAGAACCGCGAGAACGAGAGCGGCAAACGGCCAGAACAACATAGCACTCAATGGAGCGGTCGGTTGCACGTGGGTTCTCCGGCGGCGTATTTATAGAGCAACTAGAGTGGAGTCTGCCGAGAGAGCAACTAGAGTGGAGTCTTTAGCAAGAACAGGAATTGTCTGATAGTGGTAACTGAAGGTAGAGACAGAGACAGATTTTGGTCGCAGTTGACATCAAAGCACAGTATAGTTTTTGAAAGACAATTTTGCCTACGTAATCTGTGCGCTCGACAGCCAAAGGTCATGACAACTGTTTCCTGCTTACAATTGGAGAGATCGACTAGAGTGGAGTTGTGACCTTAAGAGGTGACGTATGGACCGTTTGATCGTTAGTCACGACACTGACACGTCAGTCGGAAATTGAAGAAAATTGAACATTTCAGCATGTTCAAGTCATCGGAGTCCAGTGTAGTTTAAGCCCTTCGGAAGGTCGTAGAAAGCAACCATCCATTGATCCGTCAGTCTGCATAACGTCCGACCTGCAATTCAACGCATTTCGGAGACGGTGGCGGGTCTGCTTCGCGTTTGACCCTTCGATCCAGGTTCTAGACGGAATTGGCCGGGCATGGCCCGTTGGTGAACTTGAGGGCCTACTACAGGGCCGAGGAAGCCGTTTGGAGGCTCGACGCCGGTCGTGACTTGGTCCAAGAACGCCAACACCTCCGCTTCTCAGGCTTTGTCCCTTTGCCAGTGGATGATTCTGTGCTGTTTTCAGCCAGTAGACACATAGAGCCTCAGAATAAGCATGTTTTGGGCTTGAAACAAGCCATGCGAGTCACCGAAGCTCAAGAAATGGTCAGAGAGAACCTCGTTTTCTCAGCCATGAAGCATCCTATTCATGTCAAACTTGTCAGATTTATTCCTCAGGAAAACAGAAATCGGTGATTTGTGGATTTCGCCATTAGAGATGACAGACGTCCGTACAAACACCGAACGTGCGCACTTTGCATTTTCGAATACAGAACGACAATATCAACAGGTTCAGAGCAGTACATAGCGGATGTCGCAATGTGTGAACCAGGATCGACCAGCCGAAAGAAGGATCCAATTTTGTAGCCCAAATTTCGCCGAAAGTCGCTCGTTTTAATTGACACGCCACAAATTAGGTGACGCATTTTCTTTCATCCACATTTCTCCTTTTGCGTGCGCTCCACTGACCGACGACTGGACTCAACACGTTCTTGAATAACACGAAATTGATGGTGGAAACTAGAAAAAACCAATTTTATGGGTGATAATTCAGGATGCGTGGTGGAACGCGCAAGAAATTGAGACAATTGGAGCGACCAATCGTGCGGCTATAAAGGGTGCGTGGCCGAAATGAGCCTCACTTTTTCAACGATGCGCTGTGGTGCTCAGCTGTTCCTTCTTTTCGGCCTTCTCTTCATCTACGACCTCACTTCCGCGTGTCCCGGTCTCTTTGGCCCCCCTCCTCCTCCTGCCTGCTGTGGAGGTGGCGGTGGAGGATGTGGTGGCGGATGTGGAGGATGCGGCGGTGGATGTGGACGTCGCAAGCGTGAAGCTGTCCCGTTTCGAGGTGCGCTAGCGCTCGAAGCTCCGCTACGGACTGAAGATGAGATTGCTTGTCCTCAGAAGCGCTGGGAGGCGACCATGCGCAAGGTAATTATTGAGTCAATTTGCTCTTTTTGTGTCTACAGTATCCACCTAGCTGATGAACGTCTCCACTGACGCCAGAAACGCCAAACTGTTGATTCAGAAAACAATGGAGACCGAGCTCGGAGAAAGGACTTTCGTCTCGTGCGCTGACAGCAAGTCGACATTTGTTGCCAACGGCGACGCATACTGTAGCTACGGCGACGTCGAGCGCAAACTATACTGTCACGTGGTCGCCTTGTTGGCTTAATTATCGTGATTTCCGCTTGAAAGAAGACTTATTTTAATTTAGCAATAAAGTTTCATTCGCTGTGCAGTTCAACTCGGAAGAAACGCATCCCAAACTGTTGCTTCCTGAGGAATCAGGGCGGCTATTCTAGGTTAGAGCCAGTGTACTGTCACGTCTAGGTTAGACGATTTTCGAGTTTGGACTCAAAACTCAAAATTTTCAATAATGTTAATCAACTCAAAACGCATAATAGCAAAATCGGCTTCGCTGGTTAGAGCCTTCTCAAAATTCCATCATTGTGATGCAGGTGCTGGCGAGTCGCATCAATTCTGAACCGCTAAATTCCACGCATTCTGAATAGAGAATTTTTTGTTCAAAATAACTTGGAACCACAAACCCGCGCCGATTATATCTGTACGTACGCAGTCGACAAAGTTCTTTTGCCGTAATTTCTGTTATTCATGCTTATTTGTACTTCAAATTGCCAAAGATTCAAAGGTAAACAGTCATTTAAATGTCCCTATAGTCTATGTCAACATGTTTTCAAGTTTGGATTTTAGTCTACTCGTTTCATTCGTCATAATGCGCACTCTGTCAGCCACAAAAATGACCTCCTTTATTCAGCCTTCCCGGCTTCTTTGCACTTTCGCGCAAACGGCTAGCTTGTTTGCAACAGCGATATGTGGAGACCAAGCACTGCGCAAAAAAAGCGCATAGGCCTAAGGCAGTTACAGTATGCTCAACCCAGAACGAAGCTGAAACCTAGTTCTAAACTTAAGTGTCACAAAAATCAAGACAAAAAACGTAAACTTTTCTCTTGTTGGCGATTGAAAGTTCTTTTATGGTCAGTCAAACATAGCTATGCGTACTGTGTGCTTCTATACAACATGCGCAGTCCTAGATCGTGAGACCTGCAACGCTATGAAATGTAGTAAGCCGGAAAACCAGACATAGCATAGCACCCCCTATGCTGAGACTGGCATCGCGTGAAGTCAATAGCGACAACCTACTGTGTTACCGTTCAACCCAAAGCATCGGTGATTAACATCCGAGTGTCTGCCGCGCTGGTTTTTGGCCATAATCCATATATCAGACCAGGATATTCTAGCGTTTACTTAGGGCTAATTGTAAATCTGCAGAATTTCGTTTCAATGGGCTACTGAAAGTCCCTAATGTCAAAAAATAACCGTTTGACGCTCCACTTTATTGCTCAATTTGAGACATTTGACGATGACGTCATCCCTTCCACTGCTCAAGCGTCCCTCCAACACCAGTCGATCGATAGTTTCAGCGCACGGCTAACGAGCTAGCCTCCTCCTCATCGGGCAGGCGCCGTGTCGCCACCACACGCATTCTCCGCCAGTGTGACCGCCGGAGGATGGTCGCTTTGTTGAATATTCCGCTTCCGTACATGGTAATCGAGAACGTGCTCGACTATTTCAAACCGTCCGAACTTCTCCCGCTGCGGCTCGTTTGCAGCGATTGGAAGAAGCATCTCGACTACGTCCGACCGACGGTGAACATCCGGCTAGTGAAGATCTGGCAGGATTCAGAAGACGAATACGCGCCCTGTAATGATAGGTAGGTGTGCGCTGCGGTTGATCGTGACGGAACGAATGGCTTTCAGAAATTGTCCCAGGTCGAAGATTCTGAAATGGCTGAAAATATCGAGCCAAACTGGAAGAACGCGCGATGGGACGGCGAGGAAGCAGT
The DNA here is from genome assembly GCA_007213375.1 of Steinernema feltiae. NCBI lineage: Eukaryota > Metazoa > Nematoda > Chromadorea > Rhabditida > Steinernematidae > Steinernema > Steinernema feltiae. Next base: position 4,736 of record MQUG01000242.1, read on the forward strand.
TTGGACTTATCGTCAGCAAAGAAGTAGGAATTTATGAGTGCTTTATACAGGTTTTTGTTGGTTTTAACTGAAATTTGAACATTTTTTGTTTAATATTTGGAGATCTTTAAAAACTATTCGAAATTTTGGTGTTTTTTCAAAGTAGAATGCCTATATTTTTGAACCGCCAGCAAGGAATGCGATTAGTTTTAGTTCTCGTGTAAACGATGTGGTCGTAAATTGATTCGACCGAATAGAACGATTCTGATGGCGCTCTTTGATTTCAAAAGATGGCTTGAGTTGATCGCTGTAGAGACATTAGAGTGGATTTGACATCGACATCGATACAACATTGACAATTTGCACGATTGACGAGCGGCACAACTGCCAATCAACACCTTTGGTCGTTATTGAGGATGTACTCTTGTCGTTCCTCATTGCGTCCGCACGAATGTCCTTATTTTCTAGCGGCGAATGCCACAATTTGCCAATTTCTCTTTTTCCGGAGAATACGACTTAAATCTGGTTCCGCTGCGTTGTTCTGCACTTTAATAGCAAATTTGACGCGATTTAGATGCTCTCTGGTCAGAGAACATTGAAAAACGAGTATCTCTGCGTGGTCTGGTCGCTATATGTTGTGAATACAACAATTCTGTGATCTTTTCGCTATAGAGAGTATACCCGTAGAGCATAGGAGAGCGCAATTTTAAAGGGTGAAAGAAGCCATCAAAGTTTAAGAAACAGTCAGAGAACCATGGGCTCGTTTCAAAAAATTGAAATGCTGATTTTAATCTAGCTAAGCAGTAGTAAACAGCAGAATTTGGCTGATTCCTAATCAAGAGCAACCAGGCTCGTGTGGGAACAGTCAGAGATCAGAGAGTCAGGGAGTCAGGAAACAGTCAACCAGGAAGCTTTCAATTTGTGTCAAATTTGGTCAGATTTGATGAACAAAGTAGCGGATTCAAGTGTTATCGCCAAAGAAATGAGATATTGGCAAGGTGCAAGACTCCCCGCTGTAAAAGACTGCCATTTGTGCTGACATCTAAACGTTTTTAACTACCTGCTGGGCAGCATTTTATGAGTGCAATGAGCCAGATTTATCTCTTAATCTTTCGCTCCACTAAAGTACCGTATATTGCAGACCACCAACGACGAGCTCCATTTTGAAAGCCTGCAGCAGCTCACCAACGTGCTCGAAATCAATCGAATCCACGTCCAAGACGTGAAATTCACACCGGAACTAATCGAAGCGATGTCACAGTGCACTCGCTCGCTTGCGGTGCAGGAAATGGTGCTCAGCAACTGTGATTTTGACGAAGTGACTTCTCCGCACGCGGAGAAACTCCTCTCCTCCTTTGGCACATGCCTGAAAGTGTTCGATTTGCGTCTTGGCAAAGGTTTGCACGTGATCAAGCACGTCATCGCCATCATGCCGCACTACTACCCTACGCTCGAGTTTATGGCGATCAAAACTGCAATTCAGCTCAGCGAGAGCACAAAGTGAGCCGATCTGAAGCCTTTCTGCCGCTCTAATCCATCTTTCAGAGTCGCCTACTTCAACACGGACGTCAGCGATTTTCTGCCGCTCAGCCAGCGATTACACAAACTACGCTTGAGTGGTCTTGGCACGACCTTTCACGAATTAATGAGTGTTTGTGAGGTAGGTACTCGATTACTGTATTGGCATACACGTCTTTGATGCTCAGCGATGGCAACAGAGCGCTTCACCGTCGAACATAACCGTCTATCCCTATCTCCTGAACACCAAATCGCTCGATGACCGCCACATCGTCTTCCCCGGCAACATTACCGTACTGAACCGCAGCAATCAGTGCGTCAGTTTCAACGTGCAACATTCCACGCGGCGAATGCTCTTCATTCACGGGAAAATTGACATTTTCCGCGATCCGACGACGCCTCCGTTCAAGTGTCATCTGGACACGAACGTCAACCTCCGCTCGTTCCGACCGACTCCCCTGAACGTCGTCTACCGTATCAACAATCACCCGGTGGAGCGGAAACAGTTCTACACCTACGTTCAGAACGGCCGAATCCACAAATGCACCAATGAGCTGTCCGTGAAAGTGCCGAAAAGGTTTTGGGTTACGGTAGGTGACAAACCTCAACTATTGACCGTAGGCCTTGGCTGTTCAGGTCACTCCAGACAAGGAGACCATGTTCGCGATCGTGTGCTCCTGCTGCTTCACAGAGTCGGTGTCCAATTTGAACGAATTTGTGGTAGAAGCGGGTGAAACGAAGAAATTCCGCATTGATATCGACAAATCAGCCTGCAAACGAGTTTGCGTATACGGCTGGGTGATGAACGACGACATACGGGGCCTCTCGCCGTGGATCTTCATACGAAGTTCGCCAGAATTCATTCATTTGTGCAGTACCTATCTAAGGTTCAGTCCGTTTCGATCAAATCTGTAAATAAGAGGATTACTTTGTAGATTGGGAGAAAGACAAAGGCGATTGTGATGTTTTTGTGCTCTCTGAGATGTGAAAATAGTAAATTACTCTATTACTGTAATTTAAAAAGTTTTTGTCTTACCAGACATCGAAGAGCAACGACTTGGTCATCCGAATCGTTTCTTTGCGCGCTCCTTCTGGCAACGTAGTATTAAATCAAATCGAGTTAAAATTGATTGAACAACGTGGAGCTGTCTTATTTGTTTGTGCTAATTCATTGCTTTCCACCGCGTCCACTTTAGCGCGAAAACCATTTCGCGCTAAAGACTTTTTGGTTTTCTCTGACTTATTTTCTTTGCTCATTTCTTGCTTTCTGTTCTGTGATCATTGTCAATCAGTCCAAGCGAGCATTGATTTCATGAAGAGTAGTATTCTGAAACAATAGGCCACAGTTTTCGAAAAAAAAGCAAATAACACGACTACTTATAACACCAATAACAAATTTTCACAGTTTACGTGGTGGTAGTGACATTGTGTGCGGCGAAAGGCCTGCGTTCGCGTTCAGCAGCGCTGATTGTATGTTAGAGTGCGGGTGCCACCAACGTTGGTGGTAAAATTAAGTTTTAGGCTTGTTGCCTCCTACGCAGCCTGGTAACAAAAAAGCTAGGCTTATAGACAAAGGCAGTCAGTCTAAGCCTAAGACAGTTACAATAGAGGACTTACGAAGCCTAATCTATCAATGACGCGTTAATTTGTGACTTTCATTTTATGTCTTTTTAACTATTATGTCTTGTGGCTTGTCTTGTCTTTGGACTGGACACCGATTACACAATGTAAACCACTTCTAGAACAAAAATTGGATTAGAATTCGAAATGATGAGTTGACTGAAGCGTTTTCCGGCGACCGGGAGGCTTCTGAGTCTGGTTGATATCCGCTGGAGATGTTCAGGAGCGGTTGAACTACGACATCCTCGTTGTTCCACGATTCTAGAGTTTAAGCGCTGACCACGAGAAGTGCTATGCTTGCTATCTGTGGGACTGATTTGGCTGCTGTGTAAAGAAGAAGAAGCAGAGCGTGGATTGCCCACACAGACGCATATCAATGAGATGGGAAGAATAGAATTAATCGACTTTTTGACATTTTGGATTTCGAAATACGTATCAAAAAGTTAAATAAACGGAACTTCATCTGCGATGTTGATTTATTGAATCTCTCAGCAACAGTAATTCAATTTAAACCTGAACAAGCGAAGATGACTCATCTTGCATAATGGCCGCCTTCAATGTGCAAAAGTTACCAACGCGCATATTACGAAAATGGCAGCGTTTCCAAAAAACAACCAGAAATGCTAATTAATCTTGTGACCGTTGGCAGAAATTCTTCATCTTCCAGCGTTCTACAAACGTTAGCAACCTGAAAATTATGTCCATCAGATTTGTTTCTATTGCTACAAATGCGCTGGCTTTATGTATCTACGTGCCAATTAACGTACTATTGCTGTTGGCTCTCCGACGTCAAAGGACCTACTGGAAACGCTCGTCGTACAGCTTGTTTTTTCAAATAACTTTGGTTAATATTTTAAAACTAATTACACCATTAGCCCACGTCATAATGGAGTCTTCGTTGTTGATTTGGGCCAACTAATCGTTCAGGTTAGCGCCAATTTAGAGCCATTGTGTGCAGTGATATTTCAGACAATGTTCTTCTCTGAAATTGTATTCGCTATACTGGAGGCACAACTTTTGCTGCTGTTAGCCCTAAACCGAACAATCATAGTTAAAGACTGGAAGAAAATAAACACCAAAATTTTGAATACGGTAAGTTGAAAAATTGTTTTTTTTAATTCGACCAGCCTAATTATTGTCGGATCCCGCGTGAATTTCCACACGGAAAAGAGCGACAGGAGCCTCAGTCGTGGATTGTCTCGTCAATTTTCAACGTGGAATGCCAGACGGCGCCGTGCTAAGTCAAATTTCTCGCTCCACACAGAATGAAATAGTTTGTTCGCTAGTAAACTTTCTTCGCAAGGATCTAATCCATGTTTGTGCGGAGTTTCACGCGAATCGGAATGATTCCCAGGGAGGAGATCTCATTTTAAGCCTTAAAATGCATTATTTACACGTTTTTGTTCGGATTCTCGGCTTAGTTGTGTGTTTTCTGGTGTCTTCTGTCCTTCGCAAGCTGTTCTGAGCAATAAAAAGAGAAATCAGATGTGCACGGATGTCTTGCCTTCTGCAATCTGTCTGTCTCAATGGTGTCTGCAATCAGTGTCAGAAGTCTTGCTGGCACTTCTGACACTTCACTCTGCAACAGTCACTCTGCGCGTTTGGGACCATTTAGACGTCCAAGTGGATGGAATTCCCATCTGTTTACAACTGCAGTGCTCAGAAAAGACAGAAGACACCAGAAAACACACAAATAAGCCGAGAATCCGAACAAAAACGTGTGAAAAACGACTTTTTAGGCTGAAAATGAGAACACCTCTCTGGGAATTATTCCGATTTGCGTGAAACTCCGCAAAAACATGGTTTAGAACCTCGCGAACAAAGTTTACTAGAGAAAAAGCGATTTAATTCTATGTGGAACGAGAAATTTGACTTAGCAGGGCGCCGTCTGGCATTCGCCGTTGAAAACGGGCTCGACCACCCACGAAGATGGCGTTTACCGCCTGCGCGTGGAAATTCACGCGCGATCCGACAATAGTCTGGTCAGTGAATCCAAGAACATAACGGGCTCACTGTGCAACGTTAGCACCAGCAACAAACGCCTTATTCATCGGTATGAGGGAGTAAATACGTTAATTCTTGCGTTGTTGATGATTGAGGCAACCGGGCAATATGACGTATTTTCAGGCTTTGATTGCTTTAACATACGTATCAACAATTGGAATAGCTGTTTACTTGCCCATGGTCACGGCAGATGTCGTGTACGGTTTCGACCACGAAAAACAAGCCGTTACCTTTACACAAACGGATGGAGATTTGTTAAAGCTTTTGGAAAATGTGCGCCTTTATCAGTTGATATTTTGCTGCGCTTGCCTCGCATGCTCGGTCGTTTTCTACGCGCTAATAGGAGTTTACATCGCACAGAACGTATGTCCAAAAAAGAGCCATAGTCACTGAAACTAGAACAATTCATCAATTTGCAGAGTTCAAACGCTATCGATCGCCGAGAATGCGTTGTTCTCGTCATGATGTTCGCTCCATTCATTGGGATTGGCATCGATCGCTTAACAAGAGCAAAACACACTGATCTAGTGTCCGCTGTGGGGCCTTACGCTGTTCCGCTGGCCAATGCGTTACATTACACACAGTGCTGCATGCACTTTCTTGTGAACGTTATCTGCAACTCGTAAGCTCTGTATAACTTCTCGACTCTTTTCAGCAACGTTTTTAGTGCACTGCGCAAAGAAATTTTTAAAATGTTGAAACCTAAACAGAACACTAGCATCACAGTTGTAATTCCGTTTAGTTAACTCTGTGATTCAGTATTATTTAATTGGCTCTACTAGCGAATCGGGGCCAAAACTAAATCAGAGGGGCTAAAACTCGGAATAAGCGCCAAATCTATCCTAGAGGAGCCAAAAATTGATTCGATTGCAATTGTTGGCAAAGAAGACACATAAATGGCGAGCAGGCGAAGATGCTGCGAGTTCTAGGAAGCCTGGTAAGTCAGGAAACCAGGCTAAACTGCTAAGGCAGTCAGCCCCTAAGCTGAGCTTAGAGCAAAGCTTCCGCCAAAAATCAGATTATAACGCTGCTAGTGGATGGATTTTGCCGGATATTCTTAGATTTTCGCTTACCAGGCTTCGCGCCAAGCTGAACTTAGCCATTTATGTTTCTTATTTGTAAAGTTTTTGGGAAATAAAATGGTGTGTGGACAAGATATGAACGCTTCAGGGGAAAAAACGTTCACCCTCATTCCGAATTTTGGCCCCTATCATTTAGTTTTGGCCCCGATTTGCTAGTAGAGCCGATTAATTCTATTCTTACGATCTCATTGCTATGCGTCTGTGTGGGCAATCCACCCCGCCTCCTCCACCATCGTCTTCTTATAAAATGTCTCTTCAAATCAAAGTCGCCAAATCAGCGTTGACGATGAATCCCATCTTCCTTATTGTTGCTCTTGCTCTCTTTGCCGTTTCTCAAAGCAGCTGTGAACTAGCAGATGTGAAACATGAAGACCTCGTCAACAGTGCTGATTGCTACCCGTTGGGAATCCGTTTCTGCGGCACTACTGTGCATCCTTCGTCGGAAGCTTCCACTCACCCATCGCTCCTCCAAAGAGCTCCGCGATGTACGTTGACGTTAAACCGATCTCGTTTTAAATGTGCTTTAGGCATATCCGTGATCGTCAATGGTCAGAACGTTTGCATCTGAAAGGACAAAAACAACAACTGCGACCGGCGCTTGTGAATTTCATGCGATTTTCAACTATGCTTCTGTACCGATAAACGTTCTTCTTCATAATTTGCAGTTCTGATTGACGACGACCATGCAAGGCTAGGAATTTCCATGCTTAAACCCAAATGATTCTGTCGCTTCCAAAGTTTCCTACATGCAAAAACAAGCAAACGAGATACTGTAGGAGTTTGCCCAGTTGACTGCTGCAACCTCTCGTTGCGTCTGTTCTGCTAGACTAAGCTGCGATAACTGGTCTTGAATGAAAGATGTCACATTCGTGTCATCTATTGCTCAAAGCCTGCCTGAAAGTGTTCGCTTTGCGTCTTGGCAAAGGTTTGGAAATGGAAATTATGTTAGTTTTCGAAAGTGCGCTGTTAAGCTGTCGAGTGCGAGTGCGAAAAACTGTCGTATGTGTTTGCGCGGGCTCCCATTGAACATTCAAAAATACAAGAATCAAGGCAGTTTAGAATCACAGTTAAATTGAGGCGCGGATTGCGCGCGCTTCAGCGTTCATCAATTTGCAGAGTTCAAACGCTATCGATCGACGAGAATGCGTTGTTCTCGTCATGATGTTCGCTCCATTCATTGGGATTGGCATCGAGCGCTTAACAAGAGCAAACTACACTAATCTGCTGACCGCTGTGGGACCTTGCGCTGTTCCGCTGGCCAATGCGCTACATTACACGCAGTGCTGCATGCACTTTATTGTGAACTTTATCTGCAACTCGTAAGCTGCTGTGTACGAATTCGACTCTTTGTAGCAGCGTTTTTAGTGCACTGCGGATGGAAATTTTTAAAATGTTGAAACGTAAACAGAACACTAGCATCACAATTGTAATTCCGTTTAGTTGACTCTGTGATTCAGTATTTTGAAATTGATAATGTCAAAAATTAATTCAACGTCGAGTAATTCTATTGTTCCGCTCTCATTGCTATGCGTCTGTGTGGGCAATCCACCCCTGCCTCCTCCACAATCGTATTCTTATAAAATGCCTTTTGTGGCGGCAACCTTCAAATCAAAGTCGCCAAATCAGTTTCGCCGATGAATCCAATCTTCCTTATTGTTGTTCTTGCGCTCTTTGCCGTTTCTCAAAGCAGCTGTGAACTAGCAGATGTGAAACATGAAGACCTCGTCAACAGTGCTGATTGCTACCCGTTGGGAATCCGTTTCTGCGGCACTACTGTGCATCCTTCGTCGGAAGCTTCCACTCACCCATCGCTCCTCCAAAGAGCTCCGCGATGTACGTTGACTTTAATCGCTTCGATCTCGCTTCAAATGTGCTTTAGGCATAGCCGTGATCATCAATGGTCAGAACGTTTGCGTCTGAAAGGACAACCTTCGCTTGTGAATTTCATGCGATTTTGAATTATGCGTACCGATAAACTTCTGATTTACAAGGCTAGGAATTTCCATGCTTAAAACGCAATGATTCAGTCGCTTCCAACGTTTCCTAAACGTAAAAACAAGACAACGATGTACTGTAGGCGTTTTCTCAGTTGACTTTTGCAACCCATCGGTGCGTTTGTTCTGCTAGACGAGACTGCGATAACTGGTGTTGGGTCAAACCTCTGGTTGTCTGTCGAACTCAGTTCAAACGAACAGCATAGGCTTGTTTGTGCTCAGAACATGGTCGTTGCGCTGATGAAAATTTAGAGGCAGTCGATCTTGATTACATTAACCTGACCTATTGCGCAAGCATGTCATTGAAAAGCATCTATTGCTCAAAGCCTGCCTGAAAGTGTTTGATTTGCGTCTGGGCAAAGGTTTAGAAATGGAAATTATGTTAGTTTTCGAAAGTGCGCTGTTAAGCTGTGGAGTGCGAGTGCGAAAAACTGTCGTATGCGTTTGCGCGGGCGCCAGTTGAACATTCAAAACTCAAGAATCAAAGTAGTTTAGAATCACAGTTAAATTGAGGCGCGGATTGCGCGCGCTTCAGCGTTCATCAAGAATATTTCTATAGCTTTCTTTAATCTGCTATTTGGCCAACGTTGTGCCTGATAGTAACGCGCTTATGTTTCGGCTAACCGTACTGTAACTGCCTTAGGATTAGGTTCACTTCATTAGTGGTTTATCCTAATTACTGGCTGAGAAAAGCAAGTTTTAGACGCGTTTGATCTATCGCCATAATAGCCATGTACTAAAATCACTTGGCGCGGACAAGTTGACGCCGTGCCATATCAACGAGAGATGTCTTTCGCTCGCATTCAGCATCTGTCTGTTACCGTTACTGTCGCAGTGTTTTTCGCATCTTTTTCGATAATATTTATTGACATTGCACCGTTGTATTTTGGATTTGAACGCTCGCTTGGACCGTAGTGCTTGTTCGATCGCATCGGAATACCCCAGTCAAGGCTCTTCTTATAGGAGATATGAAACATAAATTGATCAACGCGGAGAGAGTCGGTTGCCACGCGTTGATCAACACTATGTACCACGTCATCATATTAGAAGCTGAAAATTCGCATTTAAATGAGATTTTTCACGTTTCCAGCTCACTGTCTTTTTCATAGTACAGATACATGCACAGATACATCGGAATAACGCACGTAACGACCGGTACTAGGGCCTAAAATTATTTTGTTTTCCTCAATTACCGTAATCACAGTCTACCTGCAAGATGAGGACTACAGTCAGCCGTCTCTGAGCGTTCAACGTCTTCTTTGTGAATGAATTTTTGAATTTCTTGAGATGAAGAAAGATCTTCACGCTAGAGAAGACCATCGCCGCGACCATCAGGATCAATGCTGCGCAGATGCAAAACCATCTTACTGTAGCCATCGCCTCGGGCATGTCGGCATACGAAACAAAGTGAGCTCTTCTGATGATGCTCTCCTGTGATTCGTCCTTTTCGTACGGATTCTGCTCCGACTTTACAACTTTAAAAAGGATATAAATCGGCGGGATACTGTAGAGTACGGTGAACAGGGAGGCAAACACAAAAAGAGGCTTGCGGAACTTGTATTTTCCCAGATTAGGTCTGCAAATTGCAAAGTAGCGTTGGAGGAAGGAGAGAGGCTGAAGAATGAAGCAGCAATTGTAGGTGATTGTGAAGAGGATGTACGCGTAGCGGCTGAGAGGAGGAGAGTTGAGAAGGGTTATTGATCCTGTGACGACAAAGGTAAGTTTGTTTTTGAACTCAATGCCCTGAAAAAACTTGAATCAGAAGACCTTCAGACCTCAGACCTCCGAAGACCTCAGAAGATCAGAAGAATCAGAAGAAGGATTCCAAATTTTTCAACAAATTGCGATTTTTTTGAAAAAAAAGAGGTCAGCTTGACCGTTTGTAGCCTGAGACATCAAATTTAACAAAAACTCTGCATTTCCTAGAAAGTCATGGTTCTTGAGGCGAATGATTGCGATCTCATGAGCACGATACGGTCGTATTTTGACCGTTTGTAGCGGTTTTTTCTTCAATTTTTCAACAAATTTGAAATTTTGATATTTGCCGTTTGTAGCAGCAACTAACTATTTGCGGTCTTTTCAGATGATTCTGATGGCATGCACGTTCTTCGCGACTTCGAATTGGTCTACATTGACCCAGGAAACACAGGTTGTGGCCGAAAATTGGCAAAATATAGTCACTTCTGGTAACAATCTTTTTGTTTCTCATCCAGATAGCGACTAACCTGTGTTTTATGGGTCGGTTTGAGCCAATTCAAGAAAGGAGGATCTCAGGACTGAGCTACAACAATGTACGTGTCCTTTTGCCTAAATAGCCTTTTGGCTCGATTTAGAAGAACTATTAGGCTCGTACGGGAGAGCAGACCGCACATAGCGCTACTTTAACATTGATTTTTGTAAAAAAAAGTTGACCATAAGAACATCCTTGTGTTGTAGACCTACCGGCATACAGAGAGCCTCCATCAGCGCGAAGCAAATGTCAATCACGGTCAACGCAGCGACATTCAGACGGTAAACCCTTCGCTGCTCCTGCTTCATCAACGCCAATCCGACCAAAACGACCACGTTCAACAAGAGACCAAGAAAACATACGAATTCAGTGAATATCGCACGGAAGAGGAGGAAATTGGCTGGGAAGGCATATCCACCGGCTGCCGACATCTCGTAAATGAGAGTGAACCCAAGTCACAAGCTATGTAACTCTATAAACCAAGTGGGTGGTGTTGTTGATTCAAGTAGAAAAAGCGGAGTACAAACGCAAAGTTTACTTGAGCTTTTTGAACTTTGGCTCTAAAAAGTTTGTCAATAAAAAGACAACCAAAAGCACAACATGTTATATAGGGATAGACGTTTGCCGTAGTTGGTGTTTCAAAATGGGCCAAAAGACGTGTCCCCCTAAATGCATTGTTGTGCTCACCGTGTCATGTATAACGCAGGAGTCGGAGGTTTGTTTGTCTCGTGGATGTACTGCCTCTTCAAATCAAAGTCGCCAAATCAGCGTTGACGATGAATCCAATCTTCCTTTTTGTTGCTCTTGCTCTCTTTGCCGTTTCAAACTACACTAGTCTGCTGACCGCTGTGGGACCTTGCGCTGTTCCGCTGGCCAGTGCCTTACATTACACGCAGTGCTGCTTGCACTTTCTTGTGAACGTTATCTGCAACTCGTAAGCTCTGTATAACTTCTCGACTCTTTTCAGCAGCGTTTTTAGTGCACTGCGGATGGAAATTTTTAAAATGTTGAAACGTAAACAGAACACTAGCATCACAATTGTAATTCCGTTTAGTTGACTCTGTGATACAGTATTTTGAAATAGAAAATGTCAAAAATTAATTCAACGTCGAGTAATTCTATTGTTCCGCTCTCATTGCTATGCGTCTGTGTGGGCAATCCACCCCTGCCTCCTCCACAATCGTCTTCTTATAAAATGCCTTTTGTGGCGGCAACCTTCAAATCAAAGTCGCCAAATCAGTTTCGCGATGAATCCAATCTTCCTTATTGTTGTTCTTGCACTCTTTGCCGTTTCTCAAAGCAGCTGTGAGCAAGCAGATGTGGAACAAGAAGACCTCGTCAACAGTGCTGATTGCTACCCGTTGGGAATCCGTTTCTGCGGGCCTACTGTGCATCCTTCGTCGGAAGCTTCCACTCACCCTTCGCTCCTCCAAAGAGCTCCGCGATGTACGTTGACTTTAATCGCTTCGATCTTGCTTCAAATGTGCTTTAGGCATAGCCGTGATCATCAATGGTCAGAACGTTTGCATCTGAAAGGACAAAAACAACAACTGCGAACGGCGCTTGTGAAATTCACGCGATTTTCAACTATGTTGCTGTACCGATAAACGTTTTGCATCAGAACGACCATGCGAGGCTAGAAATTTCCATGCTTAAAACGCAATGTCGCTTCTAAAGTTTCGTAAACAAGCAAACGAGATACTGTAGGAGGTTGTCCAGTTGACTGCTGCAACCCCTCGTTGCGTCTGTTCTGCTAGACTAAACTGCGATAACTGGTGTTGGTTGGAAGATGTCTCATTCGTTTCTGGCGAACTCACCACAGACGAACAACCCCAAAACGGGTCTTATCGGTGTGCGTCGGGAAATTGATGAGAGATGATAACACAGTCGCCAGACGAGTTGATCTTCCTCTAACAAGTTGTTTCATCGTGTCATCTTGCCGCCCTTTTGAGCTGATTTTGTATTCATTTCGTTTGGACTCATTTAGCCGGTATGGGACAACTCGCCGCCGGGAATTATCGCATGCCAGGCTTAGCGTGTTCGAACTTTGCCTCAGGCTTGTCGTACCGTGATTGGATTAGACGTGTTACATAATTAGCAGACATAGTACGGCGAGCTTTGGTATAACCAGACTGTAACTGCCTCGCCAGGGACTGTCATTGTGTTCAGTGCCAAGGCGGTTGAAAGTAATCCTGAAAATGGCACAACGCTTCGATGGAAAAGTCAAGCATTCAAATTCTTAAAATTTGCCAAAATCCCAGCCTCAACTGTTCTGTTTAGTCAGGCGCCGACTCACATAAAACTCGCTTCAAACACTTTGAAATTCCCGAATGCGGAAGTCACATTACAAAGAATGAATTTCCGCCGTTTTTGTGTTGCTATCCGATCATAATCGTTCACAAAAGTCGTCTCGTAGTTTCTGCGCAATAGGGCCGAACAGTCACGTTCCGGTATGCTGGTGCTTGGAGCAAAACAGAAATTCCACCACCACACACACACACGCATTCCACTTCCTGGTTCAAACAGCAGATAACTCGTTTTGCGATGTCATCGCCAATTGGCCTACTTTTAGCGACGCACAAACGACCAAGTCACTTGTGGTGCGGTGGTACTGTTTGTTACAACCTCTTTTGTGCCAGTCAGCCAAAGCGAAAGAGCGCAGTTTTGTGTCGTCACATCGACGACCTTCAAACGCGAAAATCGTTCTTTCAACGCCGTTAAAGGTTGTTTTGATCTGACGCAAAAGGTTTTTTGGTGTTTTGCTTTTGACCTCCACACAGAGACGACGTAGGCGCTCTGTATGTCGACATAGCTCAAAGCACCTTGATTGTAACGTAGGGAGTTCGTTATCAGAAGATGAGCTTTCAAGGCGTGAATTAAGCTGTGTTTGACTGAGGTCCGCTAGCCCATGTAGACCCTAACGTTTGTTGTGGCGTGCTGATCTAGAATAATTCGTTTAGAAAGACTGTCTCTCTGCGTCTTCAAATCGTTTAACATTAGATTTTTGTTCAAAAAATGCACTTTTATAACTGTAGAACAGCTCAAAAACAGGTTACTTGCGCGGTCTGTGCTTTGCGAGTTTTTGTTCAGTGGCTGTAAAGTGAGACGGGGAGATAAATGGCGATTGTGGTGCAAAAAAAGATTCACTTCCTGGTGTGCAAATCATAAACGGACCGCCGAGAAAGAGGGCTCGTCTTTTCCAACGTACCTGGGTGAAACGAGAACAACGTGCACTCTGGTGCTAGATTGTGTCTCTTTCAGTTTGGACGAACTGTGACGTGGATCACTTGGAAATTGCTTATTCCGATCACGATCGTTCGTTGGATAACCAGCTCCAATTTCATAATTTTCTATCGATGTTTGGTCTACTCTTGTCTGAGCGCTTTTTCTCAAATCGCAGCCGCACAGAACAACAAAGTACTGTATGAATTTGGCTAACAAACATTAGAAATGTGTTGTTTGGTTGTGGACGCACGTAATCGCCAAATTCGAAATTCTGCCGCAATTTGGCCAATTTCTGAAAGTTTTCCGCCAAATTTCAATCATAAAGGAGGCGAATTAAACACAAGTGTTTGCGTTGTCAATGGATTACATCGTGGCAGGACCAAAGATTTAAATTTCTTCCAATCTTCTAGTGCTAAAAAAGTATATTTAGGTAGATTTTCGTCCAGATCGAGTTCAATGCGTGAATTCAACGCGATCGGAAGTGCGCTCACTATACAGTCATATTCAATCCACTGATCTGTGCGACTAATTTGAATCTTGTGACTACGATATTTCGAATTTGAATACAAGCTTTTGTTAACGTTGTCAACTACACTGTAACAGACAGAGATGGTCTGTACTTCGCCACGAGAAGCTTCGTAGGGCGTTTCAGTCTTTGTGCTAAGTTAAACGTAGGCCAGCTTAGGGTGCGTTGCCTAGTTTTTTGGCTTATCGAGCATTTCCGGAAGCAATCGACCGGCCTAATTCAAGTTAGTTAGCAAAGTGTCTGTCTAAATTCAGAATCCGATGACGATTCCTTTAAAGCCATTTTTTTAAGCTCCCAACGGGTTACCGACCGACTCGTAAACATAAAAGCTTATAGCCAAAGTTCTTGACGCTCAAACCGGCCTAGCAAAGTATCTGTTTCATATTTCGTGACAATGATTACACGGGAAACATTCTGAACATTCCAAAATCAAATCAATTAGCAGCGCGTTTTGGTTTCGTTCTCACACAACGTGCTCTCTAAACACAAAACGATCGCGTCAAACTGATTGTACTGACTTCATATCAGAGCCACGAGTGTCACAACTATGTTGCAATGTGACTCGGTCGTTCAGAAATCAAACGCCGCTCCACATTTTCAAAATCACAAATTTCATCTCGTTTTTCTCTTGTCTTATCGCTACGATTCTTGCTTAACTTTAACAGCCGCCAACAACAAACGTTATCACTTGTCACCTCCATGCCCTTCAAGTGCATATTCTCAATTCACCAGTCCCTCCATCACCACTTCCCCCCCCCCATTCCTTGGTGCTCTAAGAGCCCCGCTAATTGCCTGCGGGCCCCGTGCGCTTGTCACTCTTAACCACGCGGCTGTTGCGCTCATTCGCGTGCAAATTGCCTTCCGCTTGTGTGTTCTCTGATCGAAGACGTGACGCACAGAACACAATTGCCAGTGGGTGTGCGCTGTGCGAGCGCCGAGCGCGTGTTGTCTGTTTTGATAAAGCGGTTTGCTTCCGCTGGTTTCTGAACCTCTTTCCTCCCATTAGCAATCTGATCTCTGGCTCTCTGGCGCAGATTATCCGCTAGTTTTGAGAACAAAACAAGTCGCGCCTAAGTGCCCTTTAACGCATTTCAGCATCGCACATCGCCGGATGCCGCGTTGTCGCTTTGAAATGCGTTATGAGCTGATTGGCGTTGGGAAGAGAGAGGAAGGCGATGTGTGTTGATGTGATCTCGTTTTGTGTTCGCGTCGAACGCATCGAAGATGCCAACAAATTGTAGATTGTGTTCTGATAAGGCGCGCTGCCGTGTGCGACGTTTGAGCGCTGAAGATGATCTTTAATGTTAAACTAGTTTCTTGCAACGTTTCAAGATAGCGCTGCAACTGCTTGTCAGTGACAGGCCGTAGCAGATTGATGCTTTTGAGCTGAAAATGTCAATTTTCGCTTTGTTTATAGCTTTAGTGCCGATCAAACGGCTTGACCATTCAGCAAAGGATGAAAATGAACCGGTTTTGCATGCGTTTAGTCTGAATAAAGCCTAAAAAATCTAGCGACTAATCGGCTCAAAATAAGCCATTTCGTCACTTTTTGAACCACTCCCCTCAATTCTCTTTATTCTTGACGTCAATTTACTCAAAAACGCGCTTATTTCAGAGACGTTGAAAGCAGGATACACCCTCGTACTCTCCTATAGTCTCAGTAGGCGATGAAGCTTTCTGAGAGCGTATTGTTAGAGACGATTGCAAATAACGTGAAATGAACTGACTGTTTTCGTCAATCCTTGTGCGCCTTTCGGTTTTCTGACTATTTCCGGCCGTTTCGTGTGATTCCGATACCATGAGCATTCCTGGCGACTTTGAATTGGTCTGAAACCAACCAATAAACAAAGAATTGTGGCCAAGGGACGGTGAAAATTCATGCTTTTTGGTCGACTTTGATAGAAGTAAAGGAGCGCGTCGATAAACGATTTTCTCAACCAAACGGCCATAAATCTGCGTTTCCATGGCCATTCTAAGCCAATTCAAGGTCGCGAGGAACGTTAATTCCATCAGAATCTTGCTTAACGGTCGGAAAACGCCAGAAAACAACCAAACGCTGTAGTCAACGGTCAGACGACACCGTTAACTGCATCGAAGGCCTCAGACTAATCGTGAGCAGGCCATAAATGCTGCTAAATGAAGGCCGCGCCTTATGCTCGCGAATGCGGTCAGACACGGCAATTACACTATCAGCTCAGGAGCATCAACCTGGGTTTTAGTAAGCATTTTAGTAAGCCCACTCATGGATTCAATCATCCGCCCTGATTCTCATCTCTCCGAATTAATTTGTGGCCGTCGGAGTCAGGCAGCGTTAAATCGAATTCTCTAGAATCAATTAATGTTAAAATTTTTGAAAAAAATGTTCACCGAATTACCATATTATCACAATTTTGTCACAAACCTTCTAACACAGACATTTTCCGCCGTCTGAAATGAGAATTGAAAATAACAGAAAGCGCAGATGCACTTTGTGATCTGTTTTCACTGATTTCCACACACACATCCGCGCTATTTACGGTCTATGTCCTCGATCCATCTTCCGGCTTCATTTTGTTTTCGATTTCTGAATTCTTGAACGCGTGCAGGCAACGAGAGCGCAGTGCTACAGTACGCGCTACAGTGCTCACAACCGTCCGCTTTCTAGGGTTGGTTTCCATTGCGACATAAATGTCAAATGCGGGTAGAATATGAAGGCATTTCGCGTCTTTAACCCAATCTATGAATCGCTATTGAAAAATCAATTCAGTATTTTTTGGTTCCCGACGCGAAATGCCTTCGTATAGTACCATGTTTGGTATTTACGTTTTGTTATGGCACGACTGAACCCGACTAGTTTGCCATTCTTTAGTTTTCAAGCTTTTCAAGACCATAAGCACAAAGGTCTTAACACGCGAAGGAAGGCGATTCAGGCAACAAACGCATCGTGTTTGTCAGGTTTCGTTAGGAGTAGCAGGCATGCAGCTGGCAGCTCATGGGACGTGCCAAGCATACCGTAACCGAGTCCCGGATTGTAGGCTGGCATCTCGAGACGCTTTTCGACTCGTGTCTATCCAACTCTTCCGGCGTCCAGACGTCCGATAGAACGCTAAAACGCTAAATTTGATGAAAAAAACACAAAGCGCAGATGCACTTTTCCCTGTTTGATCTATTTTCACACACTGTATTCCACTCCTCCCTCACATCCGCACCACACCTACCAGACAGACATCCCTGTTTTCGAGACGATCGGCCCAAATTGCAAACCTAGACATGCACTTCTATTTGTACTGTCTAGACAGCCGATTGAGCGCCATAAAACCATCAAAACAGTCATCTGTAGTTGTTTTTGCACGTTTATATAACTCTCTATTTGCGTTCATTGTGTGTCCCTCAAACCGACGCGACTACCGATTCCACGTGTGCAGGATTGCACAGTACTTTATTGCGCTTTCAGTTTGTGACCTTTTGCGTAGCACGTGATTGACAATCTGCACTTTTATCTGCACCAGTGGTACCTGTTTCACTTTTTGCTCCTCTTCGATGCACTTTTGGGTCTTTGTCAACGACATTTTTAATCTCTGCAGAGATATTTTTGGTATTAGCCTAGAGGGGAGTACTGTAGTCGAATGAGTATGGCTCTCCGTCGTTTCTCAAATGATCAAAATTGGGTTCTTTTGTAGCATTTTCAAGAACGATGTCGTATTCAAATAGAAAATGAGGTTCTAATTTACGCATGACACCAATGCTAGCTCTCAATAGCTATTATTCCCGGCTAGTTGCACTCCAGGAATGACGAATTTTCACTGTCCGACTGTTCTCTGATTTTGAACGACTACGTGATAGTCTGGGGCGGGAACTTGAAGACCAATTCAAGTGAATTAAGCGACGCATTTAAGCAACAAAAAACCCAACGAGCAGAGTTACGAGCTGGCTGGCTTGATATTTGGCTCCTCGGTGCCGAATATGGCGAAAACTGCTTTGGGGAGAACTCTGTTTGTAATTCTCGCTTTCATAACACCATCGTCCAATATAGACAGGCAGGTTTCCGTTGCAGCAATTGCGCTCTCAACTGCGCTGATCTACGATTACTGTAACAGCCAAACATTCCAAGGTTACGCTGCGCTGCTGTTTACCAACGGCCGTGTTTTGCTGTTTTGCTCTGTTTTTCATCAAACATCTCTTTCGCGTTGTCAGATTTCCTATTTGGTGTTTGTGTGTTGCCTAACACGCGCCTGTCGCCGCCACCAATAACAGATACCCGACAAACAGCAATGTGCTGTTTATTTGCACTTCAATCGCCTCTAATTGTGGTTTGTAGTTTACCTGTGCCTACATTTTGTCTGGCCGCGATAACAAGGTGGAGTGCATTTCGAGGAGAATGTCTCGTCTGCGAACCGCAAAGCCATTTATAGGCTCAGGCAGAAGCTGTATATGAACTGCTATGAGTGCAGTCATTAAAGGGATTGGCGTGAAAGCAAATCACTTCCTCGTCTCTCTTGGTTTTCGCCGTTTTTGCACATATCGAGGTCAGATAAGAGTGCATTTGATGTGTTTTTATGATTTGCTGGAATCAACAACGTTCAGCGAGCCTAAACTATGTTTGATCTGTTCCTCCCACGCCTGATTTTGGGCTCAAACACTTGTTCATATCTGTGGTGACCGAAAAGCTGCACTCAAATCGCTCTAGAACGCGAGATTTCCTTGAAACTCGTACGCTTTTGATCATTCACGGTTTCTAAATTTTAGGCGCGGGGGGAACAGATCCAACGTATCTCAGGTCCGATCATAAAACTACATCAAAAGCAGGTTAAAAGCATCTATAAAAGCATATATAAGCTCATATTATATAAGCTCATATTTCCTCATATTGCGCTGCTGTCTGCTAATCGAAATTAACAAACGAACATGGACTACATACAGCATTGCGTTTGGTAATTGAGAAGATTGGACTTCAATTATTCATATTGGCTTTCTCATTGGACTCCAAAGTACTTTCTGTTCGTGCCGTCTGTGTTTTGATCTCGCCTCCCAATTGATGACATAGCGAGATCCTTTCGCTTTCTCTTCGCAATGACGACGCTCGACTGACCAAAATACATAACACAACAGTCGCTCTCCGCCCGCTCGCTTGCGATGGACCGGCCCCGGAAGGTCCGCCCGCCAGCCGCCCATCCTCCTTTTCTCCTCCACCGGCCGCCGCCGCACAGCAGCGCAGCAAACACGCAGCGGTGCACATTTCGCTCCCCGTGTGCAGAGAGAACGCGCACATCTCTTCCCTCATGTTGAACATTCGATTCTCTGTTGCAGAATTTCTCATCCGCGCCGACCATGCAGCAACAGCAGCCACAGAAGCCGATGAACGATGACGTGATGCTCGTGCTGAATCCGAAGGCGCGCTTCGAGCGTCTCGTCGCGATGTCGTCGATTGCGCTGAACGAAGGGATGCCGCTGATGAGGTACGACTGTATTCGTATTGAGAACCGACCTAAACTTGATTTTTAGACTGATCGACGCCCTTTGCACGATGAAGAAGATGCACGCGACCTACAGCGAAGAGCGCAATTTGGAGTACGCGTACATGTACGGCATGCGGATCCTCGGGTAAGTCCTACCAGCCCAATTTGGCTCTAGTAATGGGGCGAACAGGTGCGACAGGCGGAAAAATAGCTAGATGAATGAGTCAGAGCTCAAAAACCGCTCGTTCCGCGAGCAACTCGCTTGCAAAAAGTCAATTTATCACCTCCAGAAGCGCAACTGTTTTATGGTTGCTCACACAGATGTGCCAACTCGTTAAACGCGCTCTCTCTTTCAGTCTCTCCAAGTCGATCATCGCTCGAGGCGACCACAGTGCCTGCCAGACCATCGCTACCGTAATCGAGACGCAATTCCTATCGACTGAGTTCTTCACGCAAATGGAACAGATCAAGGAGGCACTCAATCAGACCTACCACAAGGAAGCGGAGCTGCTCAGCACGAATCTGAGAGAGAAGCAGGAGCAAATGATCGCCTCCGCGTGTAAATAGCCGACTGGCGGTGATTTGGCGTGACCTCTATGACGGTTTGGTGCTTGTTTCGGCCGCTTTCTGTACATACAATGTATAAATTTGTTCTTTTCTGTGCGTATGTGCGACTCAGTTGAGGGCGCTTAGAAGTATGGCATCCTTGCTGTCCAAGGTTTGTAGAAGGCAAGCGCTAACCAGGCGAGGTTGCATAACACCACCTAGGTTTACGTGGACAGCCAGCGCGCAAAAGTTACTGCTTTGAAGGAAGGTTGGCCGGAGATCGCATACCAATCGCGTGACATTTTTGGAAGAAGGTCGTTTGCCTTTTAAAATCTGCAAAAACTGAGAAAACGATGGTTTGGTCCTCGCCTTCTGTGTAAACAACGCACAAACCTCTCATTTCATGTGTCCGTGACTGTTTGGAGAAGAAAACCAGCTGACAACAAGGAAGTAAAGTGCTTCTTCAGGGCATCAAAACAGAGAAAAGTTGTTTACGGGTGGATTGTGCACCTGATCACTGGTTCAAATGCGTTCTGCAATTGGTTGGCTTAGATGTGTAAGGGGAAAAAGCGTATCAGATTATCATAAAACGATTGTTTGTCTTCCAATCAGAGCTATGAAATGCGCTTCCGTTCAGTCAATGACTATAGGCCTTCTTGAACTTAATGATGAGCGGTGACATTGTACAGTGGCTTTCGCTTGTTGAAGGTTTAAAAGCCGGATTTGGCGCATCAGAACACCACCCACTTTGACTAATTGATGTGTGCGAGCGAGAGATTTGCTGACTCACGAAGCAATCGCTTGATTTTATGAACTACTATGGCCGCTGGAAGCTGGGGTGAAAAGGCTAAATTTAGCGATTGCTCAGCGATTTCAAATCAAAAACACAAGTGCACGACTGCATCGGATGATGTGTTGTTTGGTAGTTTCGATAGCAGAATCTGGTTGTGGCTCTGTAGGCGCATTTAAACACGAACGAATGTGGGCGCCTTTAGAATCCATTCCAAAATGTCAAACAGAAAACTGGTCATTCAAATACTTCAACAAGGTCTTCACTTGTGACAGTGTTTAAGCAGTCATCAATTAATCAAAAGTCGTCTTAACTTTCAAAGCACCAATTCAAGGACAAGTGGACCCGTTTTTGCCACCGATGACTACCAGAACACATCAAGTCAAAACACAGCTCTCCCAGAATTGCCATCTTGAAGTATTCGCACAACAGCTAGGCTTGGCATTAAGCAGTAATTACGTTAAGTGCGTGTGTTTTTGATCTTCTGAGCTCTACAACGGCTCTGGGGCCCGAAGCGATCGTCAACTGGAGTCAAATGTCGGAAAGTATCCTTTCCGGCAGCTTATCCCGCGTCAACTACAAGTAGCTTAAAGGGATTTACTGCGCGAAACAGCGCGCGTCATAATGCGTGTGCGATCAAATATGATTTTTTTGCTGTGTAGCTGCGTATGACTGTTGTTCGTAAGCCGAATGCCCGAAGGGATATCTGACATCGCTTTTGACATCAAAGTATTGCATACCGATTCAACAGCAGCCATAGGACCGCTTCTATAGGTCTCCACTTAGCAAAACCAAGGAATCTACCGCTACGGAATTGTAGCCAGTTCCCCAAACTCGGAAATCGTAACACAGCGTTCTGCTCAGCGTTAGTAGCTCCGCATTCAGCCAGTTTGCAGTCCTCTCAATTTTGTCGCATCATCTTCTCAATGCAGATTCAATCCCATTTCGCATATTTCCCGATTAACCGTTTCGCTTTGGTCGTTGAACGTTGATGCGCCGCCGCTCGTCATCGATCAGCGATCTGACCTAAAATATTCAAAAACATTCAAATCATCGATCACACAGCGCGCGCGTGTCACAATCATCATCGTGCCCGAATGTGCGCCGACTGTTCAGAACACACGAGCACAACGGCTTGCAGCAATGCACAAATCAAACACAACGCTCGAGCGCGCGCGCGTGACCCGCCGCACATCAGAACACAGAAAAATGTGCGGCGCTGCGAGTCGTCGTTTTGCAGAGCGTCCGCCGATCGCGCTGATCGGAAAACATTGATTGTACAATCAATTCTTTGTTGTTTTTTTCTGTCGCTGCAGGAATGCTCGGCGTTTGGAACGTCGTTTCGGGACGAAATCGGTAGTATCGCAAAACCTGATTTATTAAAAATAGATTCCCGAGTGTAAAATCTTATCAAACCGAGCTACGAACCTCGTTTTATGAAAAACCCATCGTTGTGCGTTTAACAGTTCGATTTAGAGTTAGGAAACAACGAAAGCAGCGAGATAAATCAATAAAACGCTCGTATTTCGGAAATCCGGCCGCTCTAATCATCGAGCCGAACTCACGTGTACAGTTTCAATCAGCAATTCTGGTCGGCTTGTGAGTTCTGCCTGGTAAACCGCCGATTTGAACATTTGATGAGGTCCTCTATCCATCACGTGTCGAATCACAATGTCGAAATGTTCGACTACTCACAGGCTCCCTCTCACAACGTTGTCAGACGCACACAGCGCCCACCGAATGGCAGAAATTCAAGAAATTCAAGGGTGGAAGTCAACAAATCCGTCCTCTGCACCACAACCAGGCTCCTGCGGGACACCGCGGCGAGTAGTGCAGCTACGGTGAGCTCGCCGAGTCGTTCCACACCGCCGGCGAGCTGCTCGTCGTGCAGGCGTTCAAGAACTAGCGCTACACCGGGCTCCACATGAAGACAACGACGAATTGCAGCGAAAACGGCTTGTGTTTCTGGCTAAATGCGTGAACGACGCCTTCGTGGTGCGCAGCCACGGCGCGAGGAGTGAACTTCTGCTGCCACAACAGCAATAGCAGAGCGGCAAGAATCTCCTGGTGCTGCGGGCGTGGAACTGCGCTCGACATCGGCTTCCAGGTGCCGACATTGAGCGAATTGGTCTCTCCACAGCCGAAAACCGTTGGACGCATGTTGGACTGTTGGATGTTGGACGCAAAAGATAGTTTAAAGCCTTGCGGACGTCGCTATAAGATCAGATTTTGCAGAAATTTGCGACAAAACGCGTAATTTGCCTCGGTAGGTCCGATACGTTGACAACGCCAAGCGCTGTCAGCAACATTCCAGTGCGCTCGTTCGAACGTGCGAACTTTACAAAGTGACGTTCAATTCCGATTCGACAATACGTTTAAATGTTTGCATCGCAACGGGTCTCGCAATGAAAGATACCGTAATGTCTCACAACAAGCGGCTGAATAATTTAGGCCAGCGGCGATCGGTGTTGCGTTCCCGTTTGAATTTAATAATTGATGATTTCGAAATTGAAATAATTTGTGTTCATTTCTTTTGTTCCGATGTTGGTTCCGTTGCTGTGTGTTCAGAAATTTATGCGCCAATTCATGCTTAGCATATTTGTCTTTCAGAAGCATCAGTATGTCACGAGGTCGCGGTTTTAGCTCTGGAATGGACGGCGAATCGAGCTTTGGTGGACGCGGCGGCGGTCGCGGTTCTTTCGGTTTGTCTTGTTAGTTTAGGTTGGAGGTTCATTGTGGCAGTTTTAGCAGGAGGTCGTGGAAACTTTGGAGGAGCAGAAAGCGAAGACTGCAGTGCATCATTTGGCGGACGCGGCGGTGGTCGCGGAAACTTTGGTGGCGGCCGTGGCAACTTTGGCGGAGCTGAAGGAGAAGATTCTGGCGCAACCTTCGGAGGCCGTGGCGGTGGACGCGGTAACTTTGGCGGCGGCCGAGGCAACTTTGGCGGAACTGAAGGAGACGATTCCGGCGCATCTTTTGGTGGACGCGGAGGTGGACGCGGTAACTTTGGCGGCGGCCGAGGCAACTTTGGCGGAGCTGAAGGAGAAGATTCCGGCGCATCCTTCGGAGGCCGTGGCGGCGGACGCGGAAACTTCGGTGGCGGCCGTGGCAACTTTGGCGGAGCTGAAGGCGAAGACTGCAGTGCATCATTTGGCGGACGCGGCGGTGGTCGCGGAAACTTTGGTGGCGGCCGTGGCAACTTTGGCGGAGCTGAAGGCGAAGACGCTGGTGCATCATTCGGAGGCCGTGGCGGCGGACGCGGAAACTTCGGTGGCGGCCGTGGCAACTTTGGCGGAGCTGAAGGCGAAGATACCGGTGCATCCTTCGGAGGCCGTGGCGGTGGACGCGGTAACTTTGGCGGCGGCCGTGGCAACTTTGGCGGAGCCGAAGGTGAGGATTCCGGCGCATCTTTTGGTGGACGCGGAGGTGGACGTGGCAACTTCGGTGGTGCCGTGGCACTTGGCGGAGCTGAAGGCGAAGATCGCTCATCGTTTGGGGACGCGGAGGGGGACGCGGAAACTTTGGTGGTGGCCGCGGAAACTCTAATGGCGGCGAGGGTGAAGACTCAGGTGCATCCTTCGGAGGCCGTGGCGGTGGCCACTTCGGTGGTATGAGCAGTGTTTGATGGAACTGTACAAATTTTGTTTATTTAGGGAATCGCGGTGGAAATGATGGCGAATCAGGTCATGGAGGTGGTGGCAGAGCCAACTTTGGTGGGCCTGGAGGAGAAAATGGAGAAGGCGCCCCTCCCGGATTTGATGAAGATCGCCCAGCGCCTGCTACGTATATTCCAGCGATCAAAGAAATTGACGAACTCTTTGCCATTGACGAGCAAAGTGCTGTCTACGCCGACGTAGCTGATGCAGATGAAGATGTCATCGTGAAGGGAATCGACGAGAACAAAATCGTTGTTTGGAAGAATTGGTCAGACTGTCCGTTCCCCGAGCAATTGAGGAACAATCTCGTCAACCGCTGTAAATACGCCAAACCCCGCAAGATCCAAGCCAGTGTTATGCCACTCGTCAGCCAAGGCTACGACGTCATGGGACATGCTGAAACCGGAGGAGGCAAGACCGCAGCTTTCATGGTGCCCATCATCCAGAAGATCATGGATACTCCTCCCGAAGACCCAATGACTCGCTGTTGCCCGGTTGCCATCGTCATTGGTCCTACTCGTGAACTTGTGCTGCAGTTATCTGAACAAGGAAGAAAGTTTGCTCACGAAACCGGTGTCACCGTTGCGAAAGCTTATGGACAGTACAATGTTCGTGAAAATCTCCGTGAAATTAGATGTGGTTGCGATATTCTGTGCGCCACACCTGGCCGTCTGAAGCACTTCGTTATGAACCGAGAAGTAAGGAATTGTTTAACGAGTTGTAGTTTACATGGATGTTCACTTTCAGATTCGATTCACTAATCTCAAGTACCTTGTGCTCGATGAAGCTGACCATTTAATGGAAACGAATTTCTGGGAAGAAATCTTGGAACTCTTGCGAATGGAAGGATTCCCACAGACTGAAAACCGTCAGACGTTGCTGTTCAGTGCTACCTTCAGTGACCAAGTTCAAAGTTTGGCCGACGACATTTTGCGCACCTCACATCGAGTGATGGTCAGCAACAAGCAGACTAGCGGCCACGCATGCAGCAAGGTGAAGCAAACATTCGTTTCCGTTCCCAAGTTTGAGAAGAACAACAAGGTCTACGAGATTCTTGAAAAGGAGCTCCAGGACCAGAAAGAAAACTTGACGAAGGCTGGAGAAAATAGTAAGCTATATTTGTTTTATCAACGTTATTGTTTCTGTTGCAGCTGAGGGAGCTCATGTTCGGCGGACTCTGGTCTTCACCCAGCTTAAACGAACCACCGATCTGCTCGCTGGTTTCCTGTCAACGAAGGGAATCAAAGCTACTAGCATCAATGGAGATCGCACTCAAGAGCTCCGAGAACGTGCTCTCCGTGACTTCAGGGAAGACCGCTGCCATGTGCTCGTTGCCACCGATGTCTGCGCTCGCGGTATTGACATCCACGATCTGGAACACGTCATCAACTACGATCTGCCGCAAGACGTCACAACTTACATCCATCGTATCGGAAGAACTGGTCGTTTGTGCGAGGGAACTGCTACTTCATTTGTCGATCCCGCTGGCGATTCTACTGACTTGTGCCATGACATTGTTGATGTAAGTGAAACTGATACCAAAATTTTGCAATTTACGTATCTTTCTAGGTTGTCCGTGGAGCTCAGCAGGAAGCGCCCCAGTTCTTGGTTGATGTTGGAGAAGGTCGGCGACCTGATGAATTTGGAGGGGACGGCGGAGCGGATAATGTTGAGGCAGACAATTCTGGATGGTAAACCAAAGCTGAATTTAATCGTCACCTCGTTAAAAACTTACATTGCCGTGAAATGTCACGATTGTTGTTTCTTTGTTTTGCTTGTTGAATTCATTAAAGGTTTTTGGGTTTGCAAGACGTTCTTTTTTACTTGATCGATGATGGGTGTAAGCAATTTGAAGGTTTTGAAGGCCAAAGCTTAAAAACCGTAAAGACAAAAAGAAGATTTGTGCCCGTGGAACTCGAACCTCGGGCCCTCTACTCGAGGGGCGAAGTGGTTAACCGATCGGCTACGTGACCTAACGACTACGTCGTCGCCGGTTGAAGTGGAATCTACTACTACATTGCCGAACCACAACAACAATCTACTATCGTGACTGGATCAACGAAATCAGAGAAGAAAGATAGATTCTTTCATTGAACACACCGATGAGCATATCGCAATCTACACCAAAACAAAAATATAAATGCTCTACGGGACAGAATTATGACTTATGACAATTGATCACAGGATACTACACATTCTAAAGCAAAGCTTAAGTAGTTGCCTGACTAGCGACATGCTACCGCTACCACATAAACGAGAAAGATAAGGCACCGTGGAATTGAATAGACTTGAGAGAGAGAATGTACATGAAATAGAGAATTTCTTAAAATCTGAATAAATATACCCCTTCATACACCCTTTCAAAGAATCCCGTTGGTATAATATTGAAAGTTGTCGTAGAGTCGTGTAGTTAGAGAATCTCGGCTTTGCTCGACCATCGAGTCAACAAGGTGATGTAGCTGCTCTTCTGTACAGTTGAGATGGAATCGCTCGCGTAGATAACGAATTGTGTAGGGACCGGCGCGGAAGCATGGTAACGGAGAACCTTAAACAACAGATGAATTTGAGCAGTCCTACAACACATACCTAGCATCTGTATTTCGACAATACTAAGCAGACGTTCGTGGTGTTTCCGAGCGGCGATTAAACCTCGCAACATCAGGATTTTGAAATAAGCAAACATGTCGCTTTTCGGTCCTCCCATCACTTCGATCAATTCAGAGGTCAGCTTGAACGGCGACGTTTCAAACCCGAGATTTCGCGGAGATATCGATGAGAATGAAGCCAAAATCAATGTGAATCAAGTGACCTTCAGCGTCCAGCAGAATATTCCCGTTATGCCTAAAGTTTGATTTAATGATATTCATTACGTGGGATTTCATAGCATACCTGTCTTTGACCTGTAAGAAGTAACACGCTAAGCAATACGCCGCACAGCTATGGACAAAGTTTTCCTGAGCAATGAGGAATGTTTCTGAATTTTCAGGCCCAAAATTGTCCAGAAAGTGTTCTAGTAGGGAAGGAGGAGTCAGGTCGTTAGGGTCAGTAGCCAACTGCAACGTTGCAAGATTCTTTTTAATCTAAAAGACAGAAGTTTCACTTCAAACTGCTTCGAGCTGCATACCTGATGTAAAGAGCAAGCGTTCACGATCGGCTCAATCATTCCTGAATCGTCGGAGCACACAACAATCTTGTACGGCCTCAAGTAAAGCGGAACTTTCTCTTCCTTCCAGATATTCTAAAGCAACATTTATGAGAATCAGTTGGGATTAGAGCAAATACCTTCAAAGCAGTTAATAACTGATATGCCAATAATTCTTGTCGTAGATCATCACCCGTCTTTACAATAACCGGTAAAAGTCGCCAGCGAGGATCGTTCCCGTAAGGCGATTGCTCCCGTATTCTCGCTTCCTTGTCGTTCCAGGGTTCGCTCATCGCAGAAGCCGAAGGATCTTCAGGATTATGCAGCATCTGTTTCCGCGGTCTGTTAACCAACGCGGATAGCCGCCTTCGTATCTCGCCAGGCTGTCGTCATCGCCTTCGGTTCGGAGCAAGCTTCAGAAGTGCTCTGTGTTGAATCAACCGACAATTCAGAAGCGTCTTCGTTAAAGTAGCTGTTAACAGCGATCGGTGGTCCTGTGCTCGGGAAGGCATGAGCGGGGCGGGGATTGGATCCTGTCGTGGCGATCGAACTCAGCGACGTTACAGAGCCATTGCGATTTCGTTGATGGATCTCCGCATCGTAATCATACAGTCGTTCAGGAATCGGTGTTTGGTGAACATCGTCAACCTCCAAAACCTCCACGTATATACAGTAAGGAGCCTATAAAGATACCAAATAGACGGCTGTCCAGCATTACAGTATACCTTGTCTTTGCTGTTCAGGACGCAACCAGAACTTTGCGGTATCCGAACGACGACGTGTTTCACGGTACTTGCGTAAATCGGGAGCCAAACACGTGCAGGGAGGTTGAGATTCAACATAACAAGCTCGCTAATCAATCTGCGGCTCTTTTCTTCTTTGGTCGGTAGATGCTTCAGCGTGTTTCCTATACCAATGAGCGCCTTCACGAATTCGAGCTCTGGTCTAAGTCGTTGAGCCTATAAATGTGATTACGGTATTCGTAAAAAGTGAGGAGGTGAACGTACACCACACTGGCATTCCATGTTCATGATGTTGTTCGCATCATCCATGAAGTGTTGCGTCTCATCGAAGCACTTACAGCCGTTGTCAAAAGCCCTGCCCGACCGCAAATTTCCAGGCAGCGCAGCGCTCCGCGTGCTCAAGGCGCTTTCGCTCCGACGCATTCCATTTACAGGACCGTTGATCATCGGCGTCGGCACATCGTCGCATTTATTTGGCATTTTAATCTCTGATATTTGCACTCCCACGGCTTCGGTCATATCTAAACAAATCGAAATTACAAATTTAGAACAATAACAGCCGAGTGGAGGGTGCTGAATGCTAAAAAGCAAAAGCAGATTTATACCACATAACGAAGTGCACACACTTTCTGTCCAGTAAGCGTCGACGACGGCAACAGCGAGATGACGAACGAAGAATGAGAACGGCGACGGAGAGACTGATGATGACGTACTTGGAAGATAGCGTAGCTCGGAGACCTCGTTGATGGCAAGTGCATTAGGCTCAAGGAAAGGACTAATATGGGTGCGAAGCTCTGTGCAATAAAGGTTAGGAAGTTAGTTTGGTTAATTGTGAGACGAGAGAAAGCAGCAAGCGAAAGGTGAATAAAACATACCAAGTTCCGACCTCGACCTCGTATGACCAGGTCCGTTGCCGTTGCCGTTTGGAACCGACGACCGCTTCTTCACCATTCCTGGACTGGTCGTCGGAGTCGATATAAATTCATTCTGAATGAGCTCGCGCAGCATGTATCCTTGGGCTTTTTCTTGTGCTTCTTGTTCATTTCCACACCGTAAGCGTCGAGGAGCCAGCACACTTCAAGCGAGAATTCTACGCTTTCACGACAGCTAATCACGAAAAGCAGCAAGAATGCGGAATATCTAATGTTTCGGCTTACCGTTTGATAATATAGGAATGCAGCACTTCCGCAGCCTCACGAACGTTGATGTAGAAGTTGACCAACTGAGGGACGTAGAAGTCGACATCTCTTGAGCGATACTTGAAGAGCTTGTTGCCGAGGTATTTCATAACGGCTTGTTCACGCGATTTGTAGAGGTAGAGCATAGCCTTATCAATCGTGAAATGGTTCGATTCGAAGAGTCGAAGAAGGCTGCTTCCGGGTCGCAATGGTGAATCATCGTCGGACACATCGCCATCGATTTCCTCCGATATTCTTCCGGACGCGTGCTTGATCGACGCGAGGGAAGTGTACGTGAAACGCTCCTCGCAGTTCAGAACAGGAACTCGCTGTGGTGATGCAACAGTGGCGGTCATGTCAACTGCAGTAGTAGAAGAAGATGACTGATCTTCGCCAATCGAAAATGCGACTCCTTTGGAGGGACTCTAAATAAAAAGCTCATTTATATGCAACACATCAAATTTGATTTGCCCATCAGAGGCGTTTAAACCACGCAGCGTATGGCGGCGATAAACAAATTCGAGTGCTGTAATCGAAAGGTTATCGCAAATGAAACGACCTAGCAGGTGATACGAAAAGCAGGTTAGGCTAGGAAAACAGGTTTCAGCGATTATTTTTTTAGCGCGTCACGTACACAGAAAAGCAGAAGAATTACATCAGGAAACGCGAAGAAAAGTGAAAGCGGTATGAAAATCGAAATCGTCTGCCGATAACTCAAAGCGGAGTTCATCGCCGCGCACCCGATCCGATCTCGAGATTAGATTACACGTTGAATTCTTGGAAAACGAACGAAACTGACCTCCAAATCGCGAGACATCCTCCGTTGCTGTTGGATCTCCTCCTGACGCCGTTCGATCGATGTGGACATCGAGCTGAGCGTCGTGATGTCGAGATTGAGAAGCCCGGAGAACGACGGAATCGAAGCCAAAGTTACCGGCGGCGGAGAGGTGGACATCAGCGCGACGGGCGTCGGAGGATTGAACGCTTCGGAGAGAACGCATCTGCAACGTCAAAAGATAGAGAGATGGTCGCGACGCATAGTTGCCGCAGGGGATGCGAAAGATCTCTATCACAGAGTCAATTTACCTTTGACAAACACCGTTCGCAGCGTGGTTACAGTCAGCAGACAATTGTGGATTCATTAGCGTAAACGCATTCGGTCTTCGGGGTTCGTTCGGGAAGTCAGCGAGCGCCTCCGGAGAACAAACCGACCGATTTCTGAATTGAAAAGTGACAAAGATGAGACGAACGAACACTGTAATTGTAGTATTGCGTCGTCTTGCTTTCCAAGCGCCACGCTATAGACGCGCGCATTCTGTCTGTGTGCATTGTGTTGCAGACTACGCTGCACACTTCTGCACTTTGGAGCGAAAGCGACTTTGCGGACAATTTGCATACATCGCATTACACGTCTAGCGGTATTTTGACACTTGATTTCCTGGACCAGGCGTCTTGGCACGGCGAGCCTGAGCGACGAGCAGAAGCACGTAGTGATCAAGTCACCGTGAATATTTGCCGATTGCCGAGTTCAGCGTCTTGTTTGTTGATTTGGTGATTTTCTTGGTGATTTTTGGTGATTTGGGGGCTGATTTTAGGCTTGTGCTCGGGGAATATGATAGTTGCATTTCCATTCAATTTTTTGACGAAATCAACGGAAATGCTGATCGTTTGATGCTTTCTCGCGCCTTGCTTGTGCTCATATGAGAAAATACGCGAATTTGCGTTGACAAGCGGAAGTGAACGTGGTTGGAACGCTCGTTTTCGCGACTACTTCTAAATCAAAGCATCTATGCACGTAATGCTATTTTCAGGGCGTAAACCTTAGAGGTTCTCTATGGGAAATTTCTATCACAAGCCCGAGCGACAGGGCAACTCGCCCTACACGCGATCCGGCATAGCTCCGCCAAAGCTCGCCAAGAAGTCCGGATCCGACCTCCCTTTGCATCGCATCAATGATCCAATGAGCCTGGAACTGCATATGGCCGACGAGCGCGTCCGTACTGCCGGTCTGAATCCAGCCGAGCGCGAATGGCGTATTAAATGGCTGAAGGATCAGCATTTGCATCCCGACGAACCGATCCACGTCGATGCCGTCCACCGTCAGTTGAACCCAATCCGAATTTTGTATCGCTGGCCATGGGACAAGCTCTACAAGCACTTCCTACGACCCACTTTTGTAAGTTTTGTTAACCGTTGTTAACTTTACCTGAAGAACTGGTTTAGGGCACCTATTATGGAACCGCCATTCGCGTTGCAGTGCCTAAGGTCATTATGGGTTTGATGGCTTTTGAGATCATGTATTACTACTGGAAGTACGAGGGCAAGGACTGGACCCGCCTGCGTGGTATCGAGAACATGCCGCTGAAGACTACCATCGACCGACGTGATGAAATTGAAGCTGCACACCCGGGAATGCTCGAACAAGGCATCAACGATCCTGCCAAATACCGCTACTTCAGTCCCAGTTTCGCGAAGCGTGAAGCCCTACACGACATCGGCGCCCCCACGCGGCCATGGTAGTTGGTTGTCTGTTGGTTGTAGTTGATTAATTAGAGATAAAACATGCGTTCTCTCCTAACAAAAATGTCAACAATCAAATAACGAAAACTATTTCTAATCCTTAATATTTGCCGCCATGTAATTCTTCTTGTATTCTTGCTTCTTTCGGGCGATCTGTTCGCGATCCTCTTCAGTTGGGAGACCGGCGCGTTTGTCGATGTAGTCGGCCTGTTCCACACCGTACAACTCTTCTAAAGTCATCAGCTGAGACCAATGAGGGTAGAGCTTCCTTCCGGTTGGCGCCAATTTCGTTGACCACTCGCGCTTGGCTCTACGGATGGTGTCGTTGACGTAGTGCATCGCGTCAAACGTGTCCAATTCGCTCACGATCTCCTTCATTCGTGCTCGGAACTCTCGTTCTGCCTGAAGCGAGATTGGTTGGGTAGGAGTGATGATGAATAGAAACTTACGCGAAGCTTCTTTTCACGGTGGTATTTTGCGTACTTGAAGAAGTCACGATCGTAGCGCTTCCTTCTCTTGTGCTTCTTCATTTTCCTTCGTCGGATGGTCATCAGGCGGGGCGCCGCCATCATGGGAACCACCGTTCCGGCATTGGGATCAACTACGGGCGACTGAAAATAGAGAGAATGAAGAACGTGGAGTTGGATAAGAAACAATAAATTAGAACACAAGACTAGAATAGATTCATACCCGTTCAATGATGGGATCGAGCTTCTCGATCGGCTCCAAATTTCCGGGCGCAGGAGCTTCAATCTTCTGGATTCGTTCCAGAGTCGGGAATGTGTAGACTTGCGGAGCACGCAGCGAAGGCGGCAGCCTGATGGCGCGATCAGCATCCGGATTGAGGATGCTATTGACGATCTGCTGTGATGGCGGAGGTGGCGTGAGGATCGACGTCGACGACGACACCGAAAAACTGTGTAATTGGCGACCTAAGACGAGGATACACAATACGAACGATGATGGAACGCGCGCATACCTGTTACAGAAAGCCGCGATATCTGACGCTCCAAGGACAGAACGAGGCGATTCATCTTCGCATGGACAGCGGTTTCTCTGCAAATAACGAGAACGCCGGAAAATCTGCAAAAATGTTGATTTCAAGAGTTGCGAATATCACGCTAGGACCACTGATGAACATCTACTGTTCGATCTGTATTCGAACAACCTCCATCCGCTTGATGATTCAGCGCTTATGCCTCACCCCCAACAACAACCGTTCCGGTTTGCGGACGTTGAACGCACTGGGCTACAAAAATTCATTTGAAAAAACGTCCGTAGCCGGCTCCAACGCTGCGCTCGTGCTCTTCGAGGGCGCCGTCGCCGGCTCCAGCGAGAGCGGCCAGGCCCGCGATCGCAAGGAGAAGTCAAAGGATCTGACCGAAATCAAGGATGCGAACGGAGACAACATGATCGTCGCCACGCTCATCAGCTGCTCGTCGCAGCTCTCCGGCGAGGAGGCGGTCGAGTGGAATCTGCTGATCGAGGAGTGCAGCGCCATCTCGAACAACGCCACGCTCACCTCCGACGAGATCCTCGTCCTCGTCGCCGCCAAGATCAAGATCATCTTCACAAAGTTCTCCGCCATCCGCGAAAAGTTCCTCTACTTGACGATCGGCGGATGGGGCGACTTCAACGCGCTCTTCCAGGTCTCCATCTGGATCAACGCCGACTTCACCGAGAGCCTCCTGATCGTGAGCAACGGAAAGTGCGAGATCGAAGAGGCGATCCTCGAGTTTGAGAACTCGTGCTCCGACCAGGCGGAGAAGGACGCGCTGAAGCAGCTCCGCGCCGAGATCGAGTTCTGCGTGAACGACGCGAGCATGAGCTACGAGGAGAAGATGGCGAACCTCTCGATGACCTTCAAGGCGTTCTTCAAGTTGCACGGCGCCTGGAAGGAGGACATCTTGAACATCGAGATCAAGGGATTCGGCCTCATCGGCTCGTTCCTCGACGTCGCCGACATGGTGAGTCGTCGCCTTCAGCGCAGCGCGCGTAGAACGGATTTCAGTTCTTCCGCATCGCCCACTCTTTGCCGACCTCTTCGTCATCTCCCACGGAAAGTGCATGGAAATGGAAAATGAACTCGTCTTCTTAAATATGAGATCCTGTGAAGCATCTAGCCACAAAACCTTTTTAATTTTAACATTTAATATAATGTTTACACATATTACAAGTTATTTAAACAATTTCATTTCCTTTTAAGACATTTTCTCTTTTCTTGGACGAACGAGGAAAGCTAGGATATAGAACAACACTCTGAGGATCACCAAACCAACCACTAGAGTAATAGCAAACGCTGGAACTATGATGTCCAAGTTGTGATACTCAATGTATCCGAGATTGCGACCCGCGATTTGAAGTTCTGGAAGTCGTCCATCGTTGGCTGCGACAAATTCGGTGAATTTGACCAATTTTTCTGGCGCTTTTAAAGGGCTTTGTGAGAACTAAGTTGCGCACTCGCTCGGCGTTCTCGCGGTATCTGACGACAATATTGATGAATTCTGAGTATAAGACTTGATTGACTTACTTATTGGTCAAAAGCACCTTATTCAAAGCGTCGACAAGAACCTGAGATGATTGCATGAGTGCCACCTTATCGACTGGAATTCCCCATCCGTTTCTCTCAGCAACACGTGCGTTACGGTATTGGTCGCCAAAAAAGGGAAAAGCAATGACGGGAACGGCATGGATAGCGGTTTCCATCAGGCTGTTGTAGCCTCCATGAGTGATGAATGCTTTAAGCTCTGGAGCAGCCAAGAGATCGATCTGAGGAGCCCAGTTTGTAAGAAACACGTTCGACAATTGGTTTCCAATTTGTTCCGATTCCTGTTGAAATAAATCGATAAATCTTCGATAAGTTGGTCACTGTTTGAGCTTACGCGGTCATCTTTCTCAATTTTTACAATAAAATGGTAATCTGGAAATTGGTTGATTGCGGAGAAAAGGTTCTCTTTCAACAACGTTGGCAAGAAGGTCGTTTTGACCAAAGATCCAAAGGAAAAGAACACAACTCCATTCTTTCCTTTCTTAATTTCACTTTTGAAAGGCTGCAATCGTACGAGATTAGACTGATTAGTGGCACAACGTCTATTACCTACCTCCTTCAACTCGTTCGCGGTGGTACTAATTCCGATACCCCCAATATGAATGATGTTGTGCAGTGTCGGCCTCGGAAAGTCGAGGAACTCGTCGGTGCTGACGAAGATCAGAGGGGAATCGCCAGCAATATCATCGACGTCGGGAAAGTTGCTACCGTACTTTTTACGGAAAAGTTCATTCAAAAGTCGAGATCCATAGCGATAGATGTAGATGTCGGCAAACCAAGTTGCAATGTTCTTCAATCTTTCAATGTAAGTCGGTTTGTCAGAGATGTCGATATCGCCGACTACCGGAACGTAGCTGAGAGGTTTTGGGACGGAAAGGATTCGATCCATGTGATCCATCAACGGGCAGCTGCAGCTTTCATTTAACCTTTCTCTGGTTAATTGAAAACATACCTAGACACCCACAAGTGAGTCTTTATGCCGAGAACGTGAGCAAGTCCGGTTCCACATAGATTCACCTGCTCTCCGAAGAAAATGTCAAATTTGTACGCCTTCAACGTGTCCATAACTTCCGTCATGTCGAGCATTTCTGGAACAAAGTTGAGGATGAGGATTGCTGTCTATCATACCTTCGCATGCGTGAAAAAATATTTCCTGGAATTTGATGTATTTCTGTATGGCAACCCAAGGATAGTTCGCCTCGAAACCCTCCGTCGACAGCGATTTAATCGATTTTTCGAATTCATCAGAGAACCCTCCTACGGTATATCTAGTAGCGTATTTAGCGCTATTGACTTGCGCAGCAATCGCTAAGAACTCGGGCTCGAACAAGATCTAGGAAGCGAACAATACCGTTGATGAGTGAAAACGACGAGAAAGAAACTCACCACTTCATGTCCAGCCTTTGCAAGTTCATCCGCAATTCGACCATTCGAGATCATGTGACTTCGGCTGATAGTCGGTGAATACACGAGAATACGGTAGGCATTGCTATGTGCAAGAATGCAACATAGCAGAACGAAAGCCGCGCACCGCATAGTCACAGTTCAAATTCAAGAAGAGTGATCGAGTGCGTGAATGGATCAGATCAGTCCACGTCGACTGATAAGGCGAGTGAAGATACAGACTGAAAACTACTGCATTTTGACTTAACGGGAAAGGCAACGGTCTAATCAATTAGGAAAAGAGCACTCAATTATTGTAGTTTGTGTCAAAAAACAAGAAGTTGAGAGAGAAAAGGTTAGATGAACTTTGGCGTGTCGACCCACACCTCTAAAGATCGGCACTGTAAAATTGACATGGGAAGCCTAGATAGTGAGAGATGCTACAAAATACGATCACAGACTACTCACAATCACAGAAAAAAAAACGATCTTAAAGTGGTTTGCGGAGACGTCTTCAGTGCGGACCTTCGAAATGTCGAGGTGTGAAAGCAGTCAGCCAAGAAACCTGTTGGTCAATCAGCTATTGCGTCAGTCTCACTGTCGCATTGCATCACTTTCCTGACCATCTCTCGTCTGGTGCCTATCCGGCTCCCCTCTCCCCGTTTCCCATTGTGTTTACATCTACACAATAAACCCAAAGAACTTCAAAACCTTCGCATTGCTTTCCACGCGCGAAAGCGCTCTCGCATACGTTCGCAGCAATTCTCATTTGTTGAATGTTGCTTTTGTTGATTGCAAAACACAGTTGCGTTTTGGCGGCTCCGTTGTTAACCGATGCAACCGTCAAGAACCTCAATGTCAATGTCCACATGCGCCACTCTATCTGAAACGCTGCACAGAAACGTTTCAAACAATAGAGGCGAACCATAAACAACATGTCTAAATCGTTTATTTACGCATAATTCAATCAAATCTTTGTTTTCAGCGATAAGGATTAAGAAGTCTTGACTTTGTTGGCATTGCCAGGCAGAACGAGTTTCAGGAAGCGAACTACAATGTAAACGAGGAAAGCAGAGACCGAAAGGAGCACAAAAAATGACCGGAATGAAAATGTCCAATTTGAAATAGACAACCAAGTTGAAGGCAAGAGCGAAAAATTTGTAGCTCGGGGAGGCGACCTTCATTTTCAGCCACAAATGCGGTGTATTTGATCAATTTCACTTTAGCGGTGAACGACTTCGAGCTGAGAAGATGCTGTGCACGTAGAGCGGTTTGTTTGAACCTCAATATTCGTGCAATTTTCAGATCGTCAACTTTTGAGGTTCTCTATAGGAAAATTCTTTCAAACTTTGGTGCCATCACTTCAAGTGAACCTCATGGTCAATGTGCTCTTATGACCAAATATGACCATTATCACTGCATCCAGGATCAATCCATCAAAGTTTTGCTTCATTTGGAGCCACTGATCGAGACATTGTAATGGTCAGCGGATTTGATATATCCGCTTTATCTCTTAATCTACCCATATGCACTAGCCACGCCCAATTCCCGTGGCCTTTGACCCCCTTGAGTCTCCAGTAACCTCCAGTATTGTAAGTTCCAAGGGAATAGACGAGAAAAGACGTTTATTCCATAGTGTAAATACAACGAGCAGACAGCTGAACGGATCGAAGGCGCGGTAATGAAGTGGGAGAGGAAGAATCGTTGAAAGCATTCACCTTAACAAACATTGCAAATGGGCGAAAGAACGGTTTTCCGGTTGAACTAACCAAATATTTCCTTGTCGCTTCGAATAGGTCCTGTGTCATTCTGCCAGCCAGTTAACTCGTCCGGAACATTTGAATTTTCCGTTTGGTATCGTACAGCGGGATACATAATTTTGATGAATTCTGCAAAGATGGAAATAAGATTTTTCCCAAGATTGACATTGCGTTACAGCGTACTGCGCTCTATGAAACACTGTCCTACGAACAAACAATTTTTTTTGGAATGGATTCACAAGCGTAATTGTACGTTAAAGGAACACTTAAAGGGTCCCAAAGGGTTTAAAGGGACAGTGAAATCGCTCCAAAAAGTCTCAGATTTTTCTGAAATTTTGTGTACCCCCACTAATTCGGCCCTTGCGACCTTGCTGGTGAAAACAGAATTCTTGTAGGACATCTCAGTCTTGAGCTATAAAACTTAGCGGGGGACCCTACAATTCCTAGAAAATCACTGGCATTGGCGCGATTTGATTGCGGTTAGATATGCGTTATACGGTAGCACTTTGACCGTTCTTTGCCGAAACTGACTATTTCCGGCCGTTTCGAGTGATTCTGATGGCATGGGAGTTCTTTGCGACCTCGAATTGGTCCAGAATGGCCATGGAAACACAGGTTTGTGGCTGAATAGCCGAGAATCGATGAAAAATCGATTTGCGCGGTTGCACGCGAACGGCTAAGTCCACGATTGGTCAGCGAATGACAATATTTTGCCTTTTTCCGGCCAAATGGCCACAAACCTGAGTTTCCATGGCCATTCCAGACCAATTCTCATAGATTCTCGGCCAAACAGCCACATTTCTCCGTGGCCGTTCCAGACCAATCCGAGGTCGCGAGAAACGCTCGTGCCACCAGAAACGGCCGGAATTAGCCAGCAAGGACCAAGCCTGCAGGTGCGTCCGGGCCCGGAGGGTGTAAACTGGGGCCCGGGCCCTTTCTAAATTGCTGTTGCAAGATTGAAACAAACAGTCCGT
Organism: Steinernema feltiae; assembly: GCA_007213375.1. Lineage (NCBI taxonomy): Eukaryota > Metazoa > Nematoda > Chromadorea > Rhabditida > Steinernematidae > Steinernema > Steinernema feltiae. The sequence continues at coordinate 43,589 of MQUG01000242.1, forward strand.
GTCTATTGCGCGCCACCGGTTGGGCGCCCGACTATAGGCCGCTTGACCAAATGCACGCACGTAACACATGGTATACAAGCTGATACTTGGCTCGATGCGCCAACAAAGAAACAAAAAAAAACAGGTCTAAGATGAGCGTAGCACGCAGCCGAAGCTTAGATGTCATAATGCAACGCTCTTTCTTGAATTTCAGGCGTCTCAAAAACAAAGTATAACTGGTTTTATGTTCTTTTACTGTATTTAATCCTTCGCTTATTGCCGTTCTCACGCCATGAAATGTAAGTTTTTTTTGCACTTAACAGTAAAAACTTGCCGAGATTGATCAGGGTTTGGTTTGTAATTTGATCCCGCAACGAACGTCCGAAGAATTGTCCTGAGTAAATCGAAATTAAGAGAAAAGTAGGAATCAAATGCATAGTTACCTTAGTTCTCCGGCGTTATGGTCTTTTAACGATATCAGTGTTTCAGTTGTTTTTCTACTTTTAGTGTAGTGTTGGGTGCCAATTCGATCTGCTAGTAGAACGGATACCCAAACGTGTGCCAGGGCATTTTCCAAGTTCAGTTTTTCTACCGCTCTATCGTTGACGATGTGGAACCAATTCGGGACAGAGGCTTCCCTTTGGTTTGCCAGACGTTTCGGAATCTCGTCGTCCGGCGGCATATATTCATTCGGAAAACTCGCAGGAAGTGCTTGTCGCAAATTTCTCAGCTGGCTTTATTTTTCTAAGGCTAATTCTTTAAGCTGAACAGATTATTTGTTGCTTAGTGAAAAAGACGCCAACTCACATTTTGGAAGTACAATCAAAGTGTGCAAACCAGACTGCAAAAATCCAGTATTTCTCGACTCTGCCTTCGACTTGAAAGTGAAGATAGACGCGATGGACCCAAACGTGTGTCATGGCATCCTTGTGCAGCCATAGCAAATCAATCCAAGCATTCGGGTCTGGCATAATGACGATCAACAACATAAAATGTTCAAACTCGCACTTACCTTTAAATGCATTTAATGCCATTTGAACAGGCTGGTGGTGGGTAGGGATGAGCGTGCGATCCAACCTGTAACAACATGCATTTAAAAAGTAGAAACCCGGGACATGACGCAAATTGCGCCGCAGCAGCTTTGTACCCAAAAGTAGAAGTCAGAAATACAGTTCCGTTCTATTTTGATAGTAAAATAGAGCACTCAGCAGCGTCTATTTGCATAACGTGCGCATTTGTGGTAGGTGCTTACTGTTATTCAAGATTTACCTGCATTTGAAGACGGTGCTCAAGCTGGGTCGACTGCCAATTAAGGCGACTTTGATCGAATTACTAAAAGTCTCAAACTGATGTGAGCGAGCGCGGAATCGATATTTGTAAAGGTAAAAAAACGTCACCGTCGGCGCTCTTGACCTCATTTACGACAGCAATGAGCCCACACAAAGCGACTGTCAAGAGAGCCTGCGGCGATTACAGCGGAGGGGATTTCGGATCTCAGCCGTCAACTTTGTCCTCCACCGCGTCACTTAATATAGGACCAGGACCATTGCGAGTCTTTTTAACGGATTTTTCCACTGCACCAACTTCGGAGAGATTCAATCGACAATCTTGATCTCTTCTTGCGGTTTCTTTCTTCAGCTTGCGAGTTCAGCTTCTTGTTTGTTGAATGGTGATCGTGGTGATGATTTTTTTGATTTGGGGACTGTTTTCACCGTTGGTTGGGCACCGGTGGTTGTAAACCACCGGGAGCTCGCTCCGGATTCCCAGGCTGTAAACTCGGCATGGAATTTAGCAGACCAAAAGGTCAGAAGACCTTTGGAACTTTACAGTATGGTCAATTTCCTCTTACGGCCAAATATGACCATTAACTGCATCCAGGATCAATCCATCAACGTTTAGCTTCATTCGGAGCCACTTTTCGAGACTGCAGCTGAAAATGCAGCTCCATGCTTTCATGGTTATCAACCGCCAGCTCCTCAGGCAAAAATTTTGCAAAGAGCATCCGTCCTTCAGTGAGTAGTCGATGTTTGTACCGTTTTTTGTTATTTCAGAAGACTTGGTAAGTCGTCTTTACAAGAATATCACAATGAAACCGGAAGACCGGGATCTGGCAGAAAGCAAACTGAAAAGAGCGATTTTGAGATAAATGTAGATAAATGTGCGGAGATGGCGTTCAGAAAGCTATAAAGTGTTCATTGGACATCACCCCAAAAAGCCAAAATGATTTGCGAAAATTCCTATTTTCGACCCTCCCCCAAAGTTGAAATTCTCAGAGCGAAATGTTCAGTTATGAACAGTGAAAGTATACTACATTTCCTGGATAAGCAGCAGTACTAGGGAAATTTGATTTTGGCACATTATTTAGATCGGAAAAATCATGAAATTGCATCGAATCTATTTCCACGAAGCAGGACAACTCGGCGCCCGATTGAACGCCAGCATCGTGAAGATTAGCAAGACGAGAACACAGTTTAGGCTGCGCCCAAGGCTCAGCTCAGCTTCCTCGTAGTGTCCTGGCGCCTCGTTGTCACGTACCGGTCTTGCCGTAATCGCTCTAGACCAATTAGGACTCAAATGGGTCGCTCAAATCACTCAAAACGGCCGAAAAGTCAAAATTCCAGCAATCAGGAAAATTCTTTAGACTGCCCGCGTAAATGATCAAAAACGATCAACTTGATTCCACGTAGTTTCAGAAACAAGCAGAAATCGCACCAAAGTCTTAGATTTAGAGGATTGCCTGGCGAATTTTAAATCGCAATATTGAATTCGAAAAGGCCCCAAAGGAGACTCGTGCTCGCCTCATTTCCATTCTTTCGCCTTTCAAACAAACATTTAAACAAATCTGTTTTCAAGTTGCATTTGTCGAAATCACTATTGGCATTTGGCGCTGAGTCGCCTGAGACTGGTTGTTTGTTCCTCTTTGCGCACTAATTTCTTAAGATTTTCTACTTCCTTTTCACTTGCGGGCGTTAGACGCGCCAAGTCAACGACAGTCACTCACTTTGTGACTTGCTGGCAACGCTTAAAGCTGCACTATTGCAAACTCATCGCGTAGTCTTCAAATCTATCATTCCGCCACTCGCCAAACTTTGTCTTCAATCGCGTTTTTTCATCTTCTCTTTGCGCAGAACAATCCCCTCTGAACCCTTCAAAAACAAAGCTGCTGCTGCTGCTGCTGCCGCCAACCGCCAATAACGCCACGCGCAAACATCAATCAACGTGCGCGGGACTCGGGAGCGCAAGTTGAATAATGGGGTGTTTTTTTGAATTTTCGATTTTAGAGGATTTCTTCGCCTTTTCCGGGGCTGCGGTTGTAATTTATGAACTTGGCGCGCACGTTCCCTGTGATGCTCATTTAGGCAATGAAACGGGCCTCCAGCACTCCGCAGAAGTCACCGCGGAGAGCCGACTATGGGCGATTGCGGAAGCGGAACGAGTCGAGGCAGAGATCAGCCTTCGCGACTCAGTCTTCCGATCCGCAAAGGCGCTACCGTAACCAGGAAGCCAACGGGTCGATCGCCACATCGCATTCGACCTTTGCACGAAGCAAAGATCCAATTCTGAGAGCTTCTACAGCAACAAACGGCTGAACGCGAACGCGAGGAGAGGACGCTGCGACCGGAGCACCTCGATCGCGGTTTTGAATCGCGAAAAAGCGATTTTGAAGCGAATTCTCGGCCCGAACGGGTTGTTCTGGATTGATCGTAAGTCTCGTGCTTTACGCATTCCACGAATTGCTCAGATGATCGTCGACAATCGCAGCTGAAAACAAGGCCATCACTCTTGGCCGAAGATCTGGAGGCGCAAACGCCAATTGAGTCGACGAGTCCTCTGGTCGAAGAGCAGAAACGCGGTCGTCTCATCCAACGGCAGATGCTCTTCCACGCCAGAAGAGATCTGAGCGACGTGGCGCTCTTCTTCGCGCTAATTGGAATTGTCATGATGGTCGTGGAGAGCGAGTTGGTGGCGAATCACGTCAGCGAGCGGGTAATCCAGGCTTTTGAGTTCAATTAAAGAGTCTTTGACCTTTTGAGGATTCCACTCTGAACACGTTTCTTCGTCTTGGCGTCTTCAGCACAACGTTTGCGTTGGTTGGATTGGTGATTCGATTTCATATCTACGAAATACAGGTACTGTAGGCTTGAAGCTAAGGGGCTAGAAGCTGATTTCAGCTCTTCATGAACGCCCACGGCACTGAAGACTGGCTCATTGCGTTGAATCGTAGCCGCGTTACTCAGATGACAGCGGAGGTCGTTATTTGCGCCATTTGTCCTTTTCCAATGGTCACTGCGACTGGGCATACGGTAGGGTCAAATACTGAGTTTTTATCAATTGAATTTTCAGCTTTTAAACGACGTGAACAAGCCTAAACTAGTTTAATATGCTTCACTTTTAACGCAACGATTAGGCTTGCTTTAAATTGAAGAATTGTAGGCCTCTAACATCGATTTTAGACCAAAACTGATTTCAATGTATCGCTAATCCACTTCTTTAGGCCTGTGTTACAAGGCCTAGGACCCTAGTCTCTATATTTGAGCTTGAATTTCAGACCCTAAACGCGTTCCTCTCAATCGCAATGTTCTTTCGTCTCTACTGGCTCTGTCGCGTGCTACTTTTCCACTCAAAACTCTTCACAGACGCCTCTTCGCGAGGCATCGCCGGCCTCAATCAAGTCAACTTTGACCTCAAATTCATCATGAAAACGCTGATGCACATCTGCCCCGGCAAGATTATGCTCTTCTTCACAGCGTCGCTGTGGATCGTCGCCGCGTGGATCATGCGCCTGTGTGAGAGGTACCGTAATCAGCCAGCAGAGCAATCCAATTCGCCAGCGTTCAGATTCAACGCTGGCGATGCGATGAACGTCCAATCGATCAAGAACCAGAATTACCTCAACTCTCTGTGGTTCATCGCCATCACGTTCCTCTCCGTTGGCTACGGCGACATCGTTCCGAACACCTACTGCGGTCGTTCGATGGCGGTCATCACTGGGATCCTGGGAACGTGCAGTTTCTCGATTGTCGTGGCGGTGATCGCGAGGAATCTGGAGCTCACGAGCTCGGAGAAACACGTCCAAACTTTCATGATGAACTCGCATTTGGCCAAGAAGGTAGCAGGCGCGCACTACGGTAATACAGTATCCCTTCTACAGGTCAAACACGCCGCTGCAAACGTCCTGCGAGAGACCTGGCTGATCTACAAGAACACCCAGCTGGTTCGTAAGCTCGATCCTGGACGGATCAGGAGACATCAACGGAAGTTTCTTGTCGCCATTTACAAGTAACTACCGTAATCTAAACAAGAAACGGGGATTTTTTAGATTTCGCAGAATCCGAGGGAATCAACGACGATTGACCGAGAACGCGGTTACATTGGGGGATGTTGCGAGAGTAAGGATTACGGTAGCCTAAGTAACATTTATAGTTTGCTCTTCTAGACGTCCTCAATCACCTTCGAACTGGTTCACGACGTTCAAAACGCTCAGGAGGGTCTAGTCGAGCAGGTGACGTCAATAGAGCAGCAGATGGACAATCTGCACAAGGAGTTGAAGTTGCTATCGAAGTGTCTTCGAAAGATCAATAAGGAGTGCGGAGAATAAATCATTGAAAGCGCAATATTAGAGCATTAGAGCAAACGGCTTTTCCACTCGCGAAGCATCGCCGGCCTCAATCAAGTCAACTTTGACCTCAAATTCATCATGAAAACGCTGATGCACAAACGTAGTGAGCGCATTTATTTTCTGAAAATCACTCAAACCAAATCAAATCCATTGAATCTACATTGAGCGCATTCGTAGTTTGGGTGCAGCAGATGTTTCCTTACTTCCTTGTCGATAAAATCGCAGTGAAGAGAAAGTCTGGTGTAGGCTGAATAGCCTCCCCCATAGAAAAAATCCCGATCGGCTTCTTCTCTTCCTCAAAGAGAGGCGAACCGCTGTCGACCTGGATAGATTTTGAAAGAGTAATTTAAAAAATGAATTTACCTTTTCGTTCCTTTGTCGCACAGGAGACTTCCATCTCTCAAGTCGGTACTGATATATCATCTTCCACAAGTTTGAAATTGTAGTCTGGGTCGTGAACACAGCTCACGTTTAGCGTCTTCGCAGTTGTCGATCTAAACTAGAAAAAAATCAGAATTGGATTTGGTCCCGAGAACACTTTAAAAAACGAGGAATTGAATAGAAACCTTTAAACAAACGCAATCATAAATCCAAGACGAGGAGGATGGCAGTTCTCATTTATCGATGCTTTAGGCAATGCGCTGCTGTTACAACAGGTGCGGAGTGAGAAGCAAAACAATGGTGCTAAACATTAAAACTGTGTAATATGGGGCCAGAAAATGTAAACTTACCGTTCGGTGAGGCAAACGATCTTTAAAAATCGCAGTGGAATGTCTGTTGAAATTCTAAAATCAGTCACCAAAGATTTAAGCCAACGCAGGCATTACACCAATTTGTCCAATTAACCTATAGTTAAGGCAGTGATCCAATAATGTGGAATCGTAAATAGATAGAAGCTCGCTTGACTGTTTGGAATAATCAGTCCAATAATAGATCGTTTGTTCTTTCAATAATTAATCCAATACTTGGAAAGGTTGCCATCTGTACACGAAACAATGGGCTGCTGTCAGAACATGGTGCGGAGTGATTACAAAGGCGCCACACACTAAAATGGTGCTAAACACTCAAATTGGCAGGAATATGTGAATTGCCAATTAACCTACAGTTGGGAAAGTGATATCGTCTTCCAAGTGTTGAATAGGCGTTAGAGCTATGATAGAGAAGCTCGATTGTTTGGTACGACCAGTGCAGTGATAGAACGTGTGCTCGTCCAGAAATCACACCAATACCTCGATCGATTTCGCTGTGCGAATCTTTCAGCTCTTGGTGGTACATCAAACAACGAGCAGCTGTCGCAACATGATGCGGAGCGAGGATCAAGGCGCTACAGAATGGTGCTAAACACTCAAATTGATATGCAGGCCAGAATATGTGAACGAACTATTTATGGTCGTTGTGTAGGTGAGGTGAGCGAACGATCGAAAATCGCCCATTTTAGGGTCTTTGCAGTTGTCGGTCTACAGTATTAAATCTATTAACCACGTATTAAAGGTAAAACAGAAGGAACAAACACAAAAACTACTCCAAAAGGTCTAAATAATATTTGCAATTTCGCCAGTTTTCATTGAACAAATCAAATTGGAACATTTTTAGGACATTTAATTACTTACCGCAGACATCATATCAAACAGAAAAGGGAAAAAGACGAGAGGAAACGTCATAGCAGCCTTCTGCTCCTCTAGCCGTCAAAAGAGCTGTCTGTTTAGTGTTGCGAGTCGGGGCGTTTTCGGTCTGCAAAAAGCTGATTCATGGTCGCCGCGGAGCGCCGTTTATCGGCCCGCCGACACATCAAAAAACAAAAATGCATTCGCGATTCCTTCGCTGAGTTGTCAAACGCCGTTTTTTCCGATGCAAAGCCAAAGTCTGTTTGCACGAGCGAGCGCATGGGGCAATCAGTAGCAACCGACCAAAGCTGTCGTAGTTGGGCGGAAATGCTTTTTAGCCGCGTTCAGTATAGTTTTTTTATTAGATTACGGTATCCTATTTACATGTAGTCGCCATGACTCAGCCTCTTCCGTGATCATCTCCAGCGGATAGCAGAAGGACACACTGGCCAAAATCATGTGCCTTCTTCGAGCAGCCTCCAACTCATTCAAAATGCTTCATTCCTCGTTCTCACAATCTTTTAATGCGATATAATCTTTCAAACTAATTACGCTTTGTGTCAAACAATGGTTTAAAAGGCTTCAAAACCTTAGCAAGAATTAAAGAAACGCGTGCGTTCCCGACGTCGGGTTGAAAGTATTTCCCGACCGCGAGGGGATCGAGTGGGCGTGCTCCACTCGATTCGTGCAGAAGAAGAGGCGCAGCACTCCCTGGCGGATGGTCTTGTTCATGATCAGATACATGATGGCGGGAGCTCCTTAAAACAAACAATTTGAAATACGTTGACATGAATTTCGATGCCTACCGTTGCTGAACTGCCACATCACATTGATCGTGATGGTGACGCCCACAGGAACAGGGAAGAATTGCATGTGGAGATAGGCGCAGGCGGTCAACAGGGTGAAGAGACACAGGATGAAGGCTTGGATTGTCATCTACAGTGAGCTGATAGAGCGCGAAAAGCAGAGAGATGACTTACGAGACGTTGGATCTTGTTGCCGGCGCTGCTTCTCCCGCCTTTCAAGTAGATTGTGACGATGAGAGCGATGTAGAGGGTGGGAAGCAAGGCGATGATGGACATGTTGTGGACGTTGAAACGCCAGTTTACGTACTAAATTAAGGTTCAACATTAAAGAAAAGGCGCCTTTTCAGCTCGGAATGGTCGACTGCCATCATTTAACCCTGATTTGAAGGCCAAAAAGTCTTATTTTTGGCTTGAACACTATTTATTTACCTTTTTAGGGTCATAGGCGCCTTCATCCAGCAATCCATAGTACGGATCAAAGTACCACACATAGCCAATTGTACTGAATACCATTCCAGGCGAGAACCAGATAAACAACGAACAGTAAACCAGCGTTCCCATGATCCAAAAGTAGGTTCTTCGGCCCTCAAAAGCTCTGGCGATGTAGGGAAGTTGCCACAATTCAACGCAGCGATTGAAGGCGAGAAGGACGACACTGACCGATTGGCTTGCCCATGTCCCTAAACACCGGCTACTCTCTGAATCCTGGCAACAAATCTGCGACCTACCAACTCCCACAGCGCCAATGATGTAGGTGTACTCGAGATAGGAGCAAGGAACCGCGCCTACTATCGTTTGGATGCCATTGACGAGGCTGTTGATCAGAAGACAAGCAACATCGCTGAGGCCAACGTAGAACATTAGTTTGTACGCGCTGAACTTTAGAAGATTGGAGCGAGCGATGACGATCAAGCACGGGATGTACGGAATCTGAAGTTCAGCTGTCATTTATGATGTTTTTATGTGAGTTTAATGTTAAAAACAGCCTGAAATATCACAAATGACCTGATCCCCAGGGGTGAGTTAGTGAGCTAGAGCCTATAAAACTTGATCAGTCTGAATGGTCGCAAATTTGTAAAAGTTAACCCTAATTCTCAAGTTGCCACCTTAGAATTTGATATGTTCTTTGGTATGGAATACACCAACGACCAATTTGAAGCGTAAAGCAAGACCAAATCATCAGATTCATGAACCTGATGATTTACTACTAAATTCATGAGTTAGCCTAAACCTTAAAATGTGAAATTGGCCCAATTCTCAACTTGCCACCTTGAAGAGGTGGCAAGTTTGACAGCGTTGACAACTGAAGTTTATTTGTCATTTATGATGTTTTTAGGTTAGTTTAATGTTCAAAACAGCCTGAAAAATCACAAATGACGTTGATACCAAAGGATTCATGAGTTAGCCTGAATCCTAAAATGTTACGGCCCAATTCTCAACTTGCCACCTTGAAGTTTTGAACCTTTAATATGTATGTTCTATGGTTTGACGCCAGTTCAAAGCGTAAAACTAGAAAAAATCATCAGCGTTGACCACTCACCGTAAACCCAAGTCCAACTAGGATAGTCATCATTCCAAGAGCCGCATTCGGTTTCCCTTTACTCCACCACTCGTCTTCGGTCATAATTGAGCAATTGAAGCGCTCGTTGAATCTCTCATGATGCAGCAAATAAAGCTCCATAGCGTTGGAAAGTGAGAACTGAAACTAAAGACTATTCTACAATTGAGAAGCGCGCTCTCCCCCGAAGGGGAGGAGTTTGCTCTCTACACAATTGCTTCAAGTACACGCGGGCGACAACCACGAAACAGCCTTGAGAGAAACGCAACAATGAAGCTTATTTATAGAAGGCCGAATGATGACGAGATCAATTCGAGCGTTACCTACGAGAGGGAGCGAGCCTAATGAGCACCCTTAATTGAGTTTAATTGATGTGAAAACACGATTTTACAGTCTGATGCAAAAGTGCGTGTGAAGGCTGAAACATTCAAAAATCAAAACTGGAACATGTAAAACCCTAATTCCAAGGTTCAGAAAACTAGATTACGGTAGTGCAAACCAAATGGGATAACGCAATATGTGAGCGAAACGTGTGAACTTTGCTAATTTTGAACGAACGTTTGAATTTGTGCAAGACGCGGTCAACCACTTATGACTCACGTCCACCATCCACCCTATTTCAAGACGATCTCAGCAGTTTCGGGCTGAAAACAACAAGCTGAAAAGCTGAAAAATGCAGAAATCCAAAAACGGAACACGTAAAGCGATGATACATAGATTCAGAGAGCCGGGTTACTGTAGTAGGACAATAACAATGGATGTTTAGACGCTTTTTTGGCTTAAGAAACAAACCCTACAGGTTAAGCGGTTACAGATAAATAGCGAAACGCTTTAAAAAATGGGTCTTGAACGGTTTGATTGCCTTCGAGAAGTCAACTGTACTGTATAGTAAAGTCAAAATCAATTATTAAATTTCGAATCCTTGAAAAGACGGATTCCAACATACAACATTACTTAGCGAAATTAGCGAGCGAATTGTAAGCAATTTTGAGCTTAATAGATTCTGCGCATTGAGAAAACACGAAAACACGAAGTTTAAAAGTCATCAATTTAAATACTCATTGTGTTTTGCGTTCATAGGAGGCCTTGCCAACCCACAGGACGTAATTCGAAAATGCTTAATTGAATTGGAAGGTTAGCTAACGAAACATTTAAAGAATTAAGAGTTAAAGAATTAATTCGCTCATAGTTATAATGAGCCCTCAAATCGTGTCGTGTTAGTCTTTAGCCGGACTTTAACAAACGTTCGCACTGAAAACTCGCTTCATTTGGAGTCGAACTCACCGGCAACTTTGGCTGGAGATCAAAAATCCAATAAGCTTAAAAAAGCATTAAAAACCAAGGCAGTTACAGTATGGTTAGCCAAGGACGATGTTGAAACGCTACCAGGAACTAAAGTGCGACAACTAAAGCGCGGGGGTACTTGTGGAATGCGTGACAAAGTTGAACTGAACTTATTTTTAAACTTTGTTAGCTTCGCGCGTTGGCCTCGGGGGTTCATTTCTGCCCTCAGCCCTAAAAAAACAGAATGAGAGAGGAGGAGGCAATCTAGGCACGTTACTGCGGCAACAATCTCTCAACAGTGATTGAACTTGGCTAATCGGGGGACAATTTAAACCTAAAGTCGCTATTTCTAAGCTTGCGAGCATGCCCCTCAGAAAACAGAGAGAGGCTCTACACAGAAAGCAGAAATGACGCTTTGCAGAGTTGCAGTACAGACGAAAAACTTGAATGGACAGTAAAATGTGGTGTTAGCACTTGGAGCGCTGATCTGTCATGTGCTACAGCCACATAAAGAACCACGAATTCAGCGGAATGTTGACAAACTCCGTTCCACGCAGCACGAATGATTAGTCACGCGAATGTGATAACTAAAAAGCATAGATCTGCAGTTGCATTGCAATCCCATGTCACTGAAAACACATAAGCGCCGCTAGCTACGTAGTTTGAGGTTCTGCAAACTGCGGATTAGCAGGTGTGCAATGTTTTCGTGTTCTGGACGTTTTCTGGAAATCTGAAACGAGAACTGAAACTCGAGGATTACCCGGTTCATCATTGGAAAAGGACACATATTCCCTTTGTCTTGATAAGCTCTCAGTTCTTCCCTTTGTCCCTGGGACAGGAGGATTTGCGTGTTCTCTGATCAATTCCTTTCAGCTTCAGGCGGACATCCATGCATGAACTCCTCTCCGTTTGCAATTAAAGCAAAGTCGCATGGTCTCCGGGCGCGTGGAATCGCAACAAAGAGCATAGACCAAAGAATGACGAGCGCAATCCGAACATTGCCTACGGGAGAGAACGAGCCTAATAAGCACATATAATGGAGTTTAAGCACATTTGAAGGAGTTTAAACGATGGGAAAACACGATTTTCTACATTGTGATGCGAGCGTGCGTGTGAGGAGTGATGAATTCAGAAATCAGAGTCAGAGAGCCAGGTTATGGTAAATTGCACTTTGAGTTATGTGAGCCAAATGGGGTAGCATCGTAAATCAGTCTAACGACTAACCGCTTTGTTGCCTTCAGGCGAAGGCTTTGAAAAATATTTGAATGTTGTTGGGAACCAGCCTCTTGCAAAGCTGACTGTTGTCAATTCCCAAGTCTCCAAAGACACCAAAAATGAACTGAGGGGGATTATCCGGTTCAACGACGGAAAGGACAGATATTCATTCACTTGGTCGAGGGTTTCCGCGTTCTCTGAACAATTCCTTTCAACTTCACGCAGACGACGTCTGGGCATCAATTCCGCTCCGTTTGCACTTCACGAAAATTAGCGTTTCATGAAACAGGCGACGAGTTGAGCTCGCGGGAACAAAGAAGCCTTTTCAAAGAAGGTCAAACATCTGATCATTGCCTAGCAGGAGCAGGAAAGAGCCTAATAAGCACCCTTAATATCGGTTAATTGATGGGAAAACACCATTTTACAGTCTGTGATGCAAAAGTGCGTGTGAGGGATGCAAAATCAGAATAGGAAAGACGTAGAACGTCAATCGCGGATTCAGAAAACTAGACTGCGGTAGATGAGCAAAGCTAATTGTAAGCTGTATACTGAAATTCCACGTAAAACAATGATTCAGAGATTCAGAATACGGTAGCGGCTCTCTGTTTCATCTTAGTCATGCAAACCAAATGGGATAACGCAATAAATGAGCCAAACGTTTAAAGGATTAGAGCTAATGTGGTCAACCACTCATGCGCACCATAGCGAACCCAAGTATTCGAGACCATCTCAACGCTTCCTAGCCATCTTGATGGAAAACACGTCCTGCAAACTGATTGCTCTCAATTCCCAAGCGCCCAAGAACACCTCAGAACCGCTAGCAACGTAATTCGAGTTCCCTGAACTCTGGATTTGCAGGTGTGCAACGATTTCGTGTTCGGCACGTTTGCGCCAAATCTGATAATCTTTATGCGCGGAGGAAAACAGCAACTTTCAACGAATTTCGCCTCTCAAATGATCACATTTCACCGTATGCATCGTTCACAACCGTCATGATCGCCTTCTTGTACTTGCTGATGTGAGTCTTTGAGTCTTCCATCGCGGCAAATTCCATCCATTTCTCCATGAGCATCGCTTCTAAAAGGGGCGAATTTGAGAGATTTTGACCACATACATGGAGTACTCACTGAAAGCGTCGCTCTTCTTCGCAGGCTCCGGCTCCTCTTCCTGCTTGATTTCGCCATCGTCGCTGAGACAGACGACCTCCTCCATCTCCTCTTGACCGGCATCGGCGTCTTCAAGTTTGATTCCACTGCTGCTTACCGTAATCTCCTGGTTGTCTTTCTCCATCTGCTTTAGCAAATCCTGGATTTCGGCGTTCACGTGCTCGTCAATCTCCCGCTCCTCATCCTCCGCCTCCTTTCGCCGTTTTCGCTCATTGAGCGTCGAGACAACGATCGGCACCGTTGTGCGCTCCTTGACCGGGAAGACGAGTTTTTGCGGTTTCGGAACCAAGTTCTGATAGTAGGTTTCCGGCATTTGGAAGTTGGCGACGCGCTTTCGCTTCGGCTCAGTCGTCTGATAGGGCGGATCGTCTTCGTACTTGACAGCGTCGTCTGTGCACTGATACGGGTCTGCGTCGTAGTCGCTCTCCTCGCCGTTGTTCTCCACCGCTGCCGCCGAAGACATGAGCGCCGATTGCTCTGAACGTTGACTGTAACGAAGAGAAGCTCAATTACACAAATCCTACTTTCAGGTCCAAACCACGAGAGCCAGTTTGGTGTCGCCGAGGTGCTCGTTGACGCCACGGCGGCGGCCGCCTTCTGCGCTGCCGCCTGCGCTGCAGCCTGTGCCTTTCGCCTGTTCATCCGCGCGTCCATTTCGTCCATCTCGCGAATCGCACTATTCGCGTCCTGGATCGACATGATCTTCTTCAGCGGTCTGAATCCGCTCGGCCCGGGCATTTCGTACTCGACTTCGTTTTTGCCGTCTTTTCGCACAAAAAGAGGCGCTCGGCCCATTCCGGTGGACACATTTCGTGGTCGAAATTGCGGCGGAGGGTGCGCCACGCGTGGTAGAAGGTCATTTCGGGGACTGAAATAACGTACAATAAGAAGGAGAAGATAGTAAAGTGGTAAAGCTCAGCTCAGATTCGGTTGCATAGCTCCTTGAGGCCCTATGAAGTCTGGTATGGCTAGAAGACTAAGGAAATCAGCACTCCAGGGCGCAGCCTAAGCTTAGTTGTCTTATGGCGCCATTTACCTTGAAAATTATGCCTAGCCCTAAGCTAACGTTTCTGCTCAGCGCACACAAGGCAAAACACCATCAGGTCTAATCTTAGCTTAAGCCTAATCCGCATTCAAGCTATAGAATACTGTCTGATCAAGCCAGTCTTGGCTAATTGCAACGCCTAAGTAAAACCTTAGTTTCAGGCTCTTCTGACTGATTCTTGCGGCTAAAGAGCACTAAAAATGCTCTCAAGCAAGCATTTTTAAACGAAATTTGAGTCTTTAAACCAAACTCGCACTTACTCTGAGGATAAGACCGCACCAGTACGGAGTGAATCTTGTTCCACGCCGCTTCCATCGATCCGAGAAGCTGACAAGGCACCAATTCGTTCTCCAAATCGTGTTTGTAGAAGGGTGGATGCATCGAGATCACTTCAATCATTACCACACACGGATTGACGCCGTGGTGCGAGAGGAAATAGTCCATCGCGGTCCATACAAACGGTTTCGTGACAACCTGATTCATGTACGCGACTCTTGAACGGATTCTCTTCGGCTTTGCCTGTTTTGTTCCGTCAATGAGGCTTTGATAGACTCGCGCGAGAGGCCGGTTCGTGATTTCGTCTTTGATTGCGTCCAGATAGGGGATCTTGCCGGCGATGAACGGTGGGCATTGCTTGTTGTGGTAGGTGGTGCGGACCCAGCGCCAGATGATCCAGATTATGTGTTCGGCCACTGAAAATAAGAATTGAGGATTGGAATTTGATAGACTTAAATGTCGACATTTTGACTGAATTTTTAAAGCGGACTCTGTCGTATCGTGTGGCTAGACGACTCACCTATGGAAGACGAGTCACAGATCACCATAGGACAGCAAGATTGCTTAGTCGCCTAGTATTCCAACTACATAGCGCAAAATGGGTGCCCTGATTTCGCTCATCCATTGAAACGTGATAATTGGTGCGGCGATTCAAATTTCTAGTTAATTTTCTTTTGGTAAGGTTACAACTCATGTAACCATAAGAATGCAGGATCGCTTCCATATGTTGGTTCCCAGAGTGGAGTCAAGGATGTAAGATCGGCAAATGTCAAAGCTAGCCGATCCTCCATCAAAAAAAGCATGACCTATCCTGGCATCACTAGCCTATATCAACTCGACATAGAAGCAGTAACGAACTAAACAGACGCAAACTAGCTCATAAGGCCTGGCTAACGGCCCAGTCTAAGCTCTGAATATTTCAAAATTGACGCTTTCGTCTCCCCCTAAGCTCATGTGAGTTTTGGACGTTTGTGTAGTACCCATCTGCTATCAAATCCACAAAATCCCCTAGTCCCAACTTACATTTCGGATATCGATCCTTCAGAATCGCCACCACCAGCTCCCAAGACTTCTTCGCCTTCTTGTCCAATCCCAGGGGCTCCTTGATTCGCAGCAAATCCGGTCGATAGAGGTCAGGATACTTGCCGATCACATCGATAATCAGGTTGTACTTGTGCTTGCCGCAGTTCCGCTCGATGTACGCCTCGAACTTCTCCATCGGAAAACAGAAAAGTGAACGTTTTGAAAACGCCGAATATATTGAGCGCAACGCGCGAAATACAAACGCTTTGCGATACGAAATGTGCGAAAATTCGCACATTCGGTGGGGATGAGATATGGGAAACGAGTGAACGATTGTCTGCAGGGTGAAAAGCAGAGAAAACAGAGTTTATTCTTCTAAATCAACAAATTCAAAATATCTGATTTCACGATTACATATCCGTATAGGCCCTGTTCAACACCGTCATGATTCTCTTCTTGAACAGACTCAGATTCGCCTTTGGCTCCGCGAGGTCGGCGATTTCCGTCCACTTCTCTTTCAGCAATTTTTCTAAAAAACGAAATATAGCGTTTGACATTCACCTTGGCTTAGCTTACTGAACGAGTCGTCAAACTTGAGCGTCGCGGGTGTTGCGGCCGGTGTTGCAGGATCTGCATGGGACGATGAGGGCGCGGCTGAGCGCGGCGGAGAGGTTAGAAGAATCCTGGGCTGCTTGCTGGCGCGGACGATCGGGATTTGGATAAGTTTGCGCTTCGGGGCGGCGGGAGAATCCTGCTCGCTCGCTCGCTGCACGCTCGAGAGAAGCAGTTGCATGGACGTCGGGCCCACTTCGTCCTCATTGCTGGTTTGGTCCTCTAAACGCCTCCTATTTAGGTCTGCAAAGGCCGACGACGACTCACCGCCTTCGTAGCCATCAATCGAGCTGTTCACAGAGCTCCCCATCAGCGAGGGATCGTCGAGCATCGCGTTCTCGTCGTAGTCCTCGTCGTCTTCGTATTTGTCTGCCTTCGGCTGCAGACGATCGAGGATCGCGGCAAACTTGTCCGCTTCCTCCGTCTCTGTCCAGCCGTTCTCCTCGTCCATCTTCTGCTTGCGATGCTGGTAGAGTTGGTCTTTGCTGGCGAGCAGCGTGTTCAGGAAGGGCAGCTTTCCCACCCAGTTTTTGGGGCAACTGCTGTTGTTGTAGTTGCGCCGCAGCGTCCTCCACGCCTTCCACGCTTCAAGCGAGTTCACTGCAATTTACTTTTAGGACCATAATCGCAAGAGTGGAGTCTTACTTGAGGGGTAGACCTCGTGCATGTTCTTCATAATCCGCAACCACGCCTTCCGCGCGCCTTCGTGCAGATTGCGCGGATCGGGAATGTTGCAGCTAGGTGTGTAGATCTCTGGGTAGCGGCCGATCTCCTCAAAGAGCAGATCGCATGCTTGTTCGGTGTATTCAACGGCGAACGAGTCGATCACCGACATCCGCCCGCGTCCTTGGATGCCGGCGGCCTTCTTGGGACGATGCGCTTTAGGTTTGGGGCTGTACGTGTTGTCAAAGGTGAGATTCTTGCGAATTCCACATTTAGCGATCGCATCCGGGTCTTTCGGCCTCAGTCCCACCCTGGTGGCGCCGAATTTGCCCAGACCATCCGGATCGTCTTTGTGCGCGAGACTCGGAATCGACTTGCGGAGTTCCGCGCTGCTGACTTTGTTGAAAACGATCGCGCTCGTCTTCCACGCCTCTTTCTGATAGGCGCTCTCCTCGATTTTGTCAATTTTCATTTGCGTCAGGTAATTAATGCGCCCAGCGTACTTTTGCGGACACTTTGAGGTGCTGTAGTAGCGGCGGATCCATCGCCAAGCCTTCCAGACCGCCTTTTCGGGCGCTGAAATACCAAATTGCAAGCATAGAGGGGCGAATTCAAGCGCTTACCGTCGGGATAGTCGGTGGACATCGCCTCCATCACCGCCTCCCACGCTTCCTTCGCATCGCCTGTGAGATCGTCGGGTGAGTCGATGTTGTGAAGGCCTAGTTTGTAGAATTCGGGGTATTTTCCAACCTCGTCGAGCATCAGCTCCACTGCGCCGGGACCACAATTCCACGCGAGCGCCATTTTCGCCTCGGTCAAACAAAATGGCAATTCTGAATCGAGAAAAATCAAGAAATGCGGAGCGAAATAAAAGCTGAATGCATCGCTTCTGCGACGGGCGATGCGAAGCACGCGCGCGCAATCGCACAAAATGCAGCGAGGGCACCGAACTGTTCGCGAATACCAGCGAAGCTCGACGGCCGGCGGGCGCGCAGCACGATCGGCAGCGCCGCCGCACGACGCGAGGGCGCACGGCGGTGAATGTGTGCGAAAAAATTGGTGCGGCGCAACATCGATCGATCGTGCGGCCGCACGAAAGCGACGCGCGAGCGAGCGAGGCGGCGGTTCGCACCATTGTTGCTGCTGCTAGCGGAGTGGTGTGGTTGGGTTGCCGAGAGAGGCGAGAGAGCGCGCGCGCGAATGATAGCGGCCACTCGATCGCACACGCATGGAGACGCGGCGGCGGCGACGACGCCAGCAGGATAGTTTCGGAGAGCAGGAAAACGGGGTGGGTGGCAGTGCACGGGGATAAGATGTGCGAGGCTAATGCGGCAGTTTTGTGAGTATCAGAGCTGAATTTAGTTTGAATTTGCAATGCCATTTTCGCATTGCAAATTGGCGCGATCAAGGTGATTGTCCAACTTATCAAGTTATCACAGCCCACACACGACGGAAAACGCTATTTGAGCGCTAATAAAACGTCGATTAACACTTGCACAATTAACTCTTGCTTGATCTAGTCTGACCAACTGAATGGCAGCCTTTAGCCTAACAATGAAGGCGCAAATCAGAGCATTCCTAGCCGGCCGTCCAGCTGGCAACTATCACAAATTGTCAGGCCACACACGACGGAAAGCGTTTGATTTGAGAGCAAAATCGAGAGATTAACGAATTCATCAGCTGATCAGAACAAGGCTCAAAGGCTGAATCGAGCTGACAGTGCAGCTTCCAACAGAATATCACGCGCATGAATTCCAGCAAACGCTCCGCGATCGGCGCAACAGCTGAAACACATCGGCCGTGTGACGAGCACGCGCGCTATCAACAGCAACACTGCGACGATTCAGTCGCCCCACACTGCGCAGCGCCGCCAAGCAGTCACACCAACGTCATCACGTGGTGCAATCCCTTCGCCGCGAGACCCGAACGATGCGAGTTTTGAAATAATTGGTGCGATGCGCGATGTTGATCGATTTTTTGATTGCACGAATGCGCGCGACTGGTGTGTGTTTGAGTGACTCGTCGATGGCGCCATGGCAGGATTGTGAAAAGACAGCACTGTACCAGGAGTACACAGCGTTGCGTCGTCAAGAATTAAGAAAAGCGAGCTTTTCGTATCGAGACAAAAACATCAATTTCACCCAATGATGAATCAATGTCGGTTCGGTCGATGCGCACATTCTGTATGCTAGGCCAATCGCAGCGTTAGCCTAAAGCCAACGACTAATGAATTATAGACCACTTGCTGTTCGTTCCATGAGTTCCATGCAGCGCTATGCTCTACTTTAGTTGCTTTTGGCACCATTGACCGTGCGCAGGAGGGGTTAATTGGGCGTTTTAGCAGCGGTACAATCTAGTCTAGTGACTGTACCACAATGCAAAGAATCTCAAAATGATGAAATTTACCCAGATCGCAGTAGGTTACCAGAAATTACCTCAATTTTTCTGCTGCAAAAACGACCGCAGCAACTCATTCGCACATGCATGACCTGCCTGGCAGCATTTGTAGCTCGGCAATTTGCAAAGAAACAAACATAAAAAAGATGCTGCGGGTAGATGCGGCGGCTTGATCAGTTTGAATGAGCAAATCACAAACCATAGCAGTTAGAATAGCAATAGCAAGTAAACCAACATTCGCCGAATTGAACACATGCGTTGCGAAATTTGACCACACACGGAGAATTTGCAAGGTCGTCGTGCTAGGACCCATCCACACACAAATGCATCGATTTACAGGTTCTAGACTAGGCTTTCACGCTCTCAAACTCTAGAAATTCGTTGACCAAGTGCTAGTGGACACCGTTGAACCTGGCTCACATCACTCATCCGATGACCTGTCGGAATAGCCTCTGTACAAGTTAACCGAAACCGTCAGAGGTGAGGCGGTTCCCAGACAAGCGTGCTATCAGACAACTAACTGATCCTAGGTCAGATAGAAAGCATGACACATTTCCTCACCAGTGCCCGCATCCTAGAAGCTTTGGAACAGCAACGACATCGTACTTCCACCCATATTCAGCTGATATCAACCGCACTCAGAAGCCTTTAGCCCATCGTCGAACATCGATCTCGTTATCCAAACAAGTTCGAGCCAGGTCGTTACCTCTCATCTATCCATCTCTATTTGCAAAAGGCCTAATATTGGGCTCAGAGAATGGTACACAGAGATGGCAATGTAGCAAGAGCGGGGTTGACTCAAAAACAGGGAGGGATAGGAGTGTCGCCTTCGCCAGGATAGAATTCAATTGATTTGAGGTGTAATCTGTTATGTTGTTAAAACTCAAAATTCATCAGTTTCAGCAAAGTGACATCCAGCATTACCGCATCAGTTTGTTTGACTGCGATCCGACGCGAGCTGAAACACTCCACAAATTCTCTCTTTGTTTTTCGGCAAAACGATCCGCAGTGCGAACAAACCCATTTTCATCTTCTCTCTCAGGTCCTTTATTCGTCTCTCTGTTGTTGGTTTGAAATTGGCCTACATGAGACTCGTTACGTACAGTTTATGTTTTCCGTTTTAATTTACTTGTTCCTTGACTTTAGATAGTGATTTTAACCACAAAGCCCTCTGTTTCCCCATGTCTGTGCACTTATCCACATGGCTTATGGCTAAAATTCACCCTTATCCACATGTGGCAAACAAATTAAGCTAATTCCAAGAGGCACTTTCCATCCCGTTCCTCTCGAAGCTGGGCTCTTTCCGGTTCGAGGCTGCAGTGTGTTTTCTTGCGAGTGATACGTTCTTGGACGGCTCAACGCCAAAAATAAAAGTTTGTTTTTGTATATGTACAGCCTTGCTCTAATCTAGTCTGCACACGTTCTGAGTGGATGAAACTGATAGCTGTTTTTGCGATGTTGTTGATTGTGAGACTTCGCTAGCAGGCATTAGTAGAGTGGCTTAGACTCCACTATAAGACGTGTTTTGGACAGTGACACGTGTTTCAAAAGCTCTTGCCAAAAAGCGAATTTCGCAGTATAGTACGCAGTACGCAGAATTCTTAATATTCCTTAAGTGTCTGCATGAGCAGCACGATATCCTAAAGTCACACATCAAGATCATCAAAGAAGCATCTAGCTTCATAAGAAATTTAAGATTTTGGGGAATTTTGATGTGTTCCAAGTGGCCATCGATATCTGGTCGTTTTTGAAAGTTAAGACAAATGGTCAATGTTTTTGGAAGGCTTCGATTAACGTTTTAAGTAATTTGCGCGTTGTTTTGTGTTTATTTACGATATTTATCGCTTTCGGTCTGTCGACTTGCGCAGTTCATGAACTGCTGCGCGCACAATCTGTTCCCCCATTTGACAACTCACTTTTAAATACATTTTTGGGTTTTCACGTGGCTCATTGAGAGTTCGTTTGTCTGTCGCGCGTATGTGCGATCTGTCTGAGTTCGACGCCAGGTGGCATTGTCTCTCTTGTGTTGCTTTTTAGAACGAGCGGTTGTTCCAAAGTCAGCTTTGTTATAGAAAGAATTATTAGCTGTCGTCGTCTAGGAATCTAGGGCGCAATTCCCCACTCTTGTGAGCAGTCTAGTTTATAGGCGCTCCGATGATCTTTGATTTTATCTCGTCACTACCGACGCTGTTGTGTATCTTCATTCAGATGAACCTTTTAATATTCAAAAATACCGACTTTCACCTACTCTACAACTGCGATGTATTGCCACAATCACTGTGGATCTGCGCGTCGAGCGCCTGATTTACTCTATGGAATCGCTGTAATCGTCGTTGGATGCCTCTTTGCTGTAAGACGAGACCATCTGCTGTCAAACCATCAAATTCAGGTCATCTACACTCTATGTCTTACTGTAATGCGACGTCTCGACCTCTACATCTATCCCAGCTATAAGATCATGTTCGCGCTCGGTTGTCTCGAGACATTCGTCCTCTTATTCTACAGTATCAACGTTGGCGTTTTCAACATCATTGGAATGCTGTCCTGTCCTCATATCGAGTATCAATTCATCGTTGGAGCGATCACTAGCGCTATTTGGTGCTGTCAAAGCGCGTTCTGTTGCTATTAGCGTTCAATCGGTGCGTTGAATTCTGGAAAATGCCCTATCTCGCAGCTGCGTTCAAAGACAACAGGACCTATTTGTGGATTATGCTCTGCTTTCTCTATTTCGCAATTGTTCTATTCGCCTCACCAAGTGCCCTGGTCTATAATGCGATACTGAAGAGCTTTGTGAACAATCCCTATCGCGGAATTTCGGAAGCTGCCAACGTCAGTCAATCTTCCGTGGGTCATGTTAGTTCAGTTTAGTTCAGTTGAGGAGAAATTTCAGTTTCTGAATCCCATTCATGTGTTGAATAACGCCGTCCTCTGCACGACTCTACCAGCTCTGTACATCTTCCTGCTGCTTTCGATAGTCCACAAAGTACGAGGATCATCTGGAAGGGTGTTTTCTAAGCGTCAATTCCTGGTATGAAATACACACATCACACAACTCGTTGCTTTTAAATTGCTGAATCTGGCGGAATCTGCATCTATTAAGCTATATTCTTTTTCAAACTGGCTCCTGCGGCATCTCAGCTGCTTTTCAGCGGCAAATTTAGAATCGGTATATAACGCTATTGAAGCCGCTTGTCCGTTTGCGCCTGTTACACGTACAACAACGATCGAATAAGCGAAAATTCAAGACAAAAAGCAGAAAAAGCGTGAAAATCGATGTGTCTGTGAGCAGTCGAGTTGGCTATGTGATTAGATTTTGCAAAAAATTGCGACGAAGAGCATGCTACGTCGTGATAGGTATGAAGGTTCACGTTGGAAAAGCCGACCGCTATCAGCAACACCTGAGCGTTTGCGTTCGAAATTCGAAAAATCGTTGAAATTTTGCTGCATACCGCTGAATGTGCTCTCTTTAGATAACACTACAAGTCTTCCTCATTTGTCTGCTCTCGCTACTCCTCGCATTTACAACGATATCCTTTATGGTATGCCCGTGGTTGACCTGGTTGGCTCCATACCTCAATTTCATCTATTTGGCGACATGCGGTCGGCATCTTCAATTTTTTTTAGAAAACAAAGACAAAATGGTGCTTTAGGCGTTCCAGCACTAATCTATCTGTTTACGAACAAGCAGATCCAGAGTGGAGTGCTGCAACTAGTGACGAAGAGGAGCGTTCAATCGGGGGCGGTCAACGTCGAGAGCTGATTGGTTCGGCAGATGAGAAGCCAGAATGGAGTTGATTTTGTTTTAGTTCTTGAAGCATTTCAAGTATTAAAGAGACTGAGATTTACTGGTGAAAAAGGAACGATCCACAGTACAGTGCCTTTTAGCTATGCAAAAAGCGAAAAATCCGACTTAAAATGTGATTTTCCGGTTCTCAGCTATGCTAGGTTATATGCTATTCATATGTTCATTCAAAAGCATTCAATCATCAATTCATCTCCGGTATAGGCCCTGTTCAACACCGTCATGATTCTCTTCTTGAATAGACTCAGATTCGCCTTTGGCTCCGCGAGGTCGGCGATTTCCGTCCATTTCTCTTTCAGCAATTTTTCTAAAAATCGAAATTTAGCGTTTGACATTCACCTTGGCTTAGCTTACTGAACGAGTCGTCGAATTTGAGCGTCGCGGGTGTTGCGGCGGGTGTTGCAGGTTCTGCATGGGACGATGAGGACGCGGCTGAGCGCGGCGGAGACGTTAGAAGAATCCTGGGCTGCTTGCTGGCACGGACGATCGGGATTTGGATGAGTTTGCGCTTCGGGGCGGCGGGAGAATCCTGCTCGCTCGCTCGCTGCACGCTCGAGAGAAGCAGCTGCATGGACGTCGTGCCCACTTCGTCCTCGTTGCTGGTTTGGTCCTCTACAACGTTCCTGTTTAGGCCTGCGAAGGCCAGGGCGACTCACCGCCTTCGTAGCCATCAATCGAGCTGTTCACAGAGCTCCCCATCAGCGAGGGATCGTCGAGCATCGCGTTCTCGTCGTAGTCCTCGTCGTCTTCGTAATTGTCCGTCTTCGGCTGCTTGCGATGCTGGTATAGTTGATCCTTGCTCTCAAGCAGCTTGTTCAGGAAGGGTAACTTGCCGATCCAGTTCTTCGGGCAACTGCTGTTGTTGTAGTTGCGCCGCAGCGTCCTCCACGCCTTCCACGCCTCCAATTCGTTCACTAAAATGCACTTTTAGGACCGGAAGGATCGGATTAGTCTTACTTGAGGGGTAGACCTTGTGGATGTTCTTCATAATCTGCAACCACGCCTTTCGCGTCTCTTCGTGCAAATTGCGAGGATCGGGAATGTTGCAGCTGGGCGTGTAGATCTCCGGATAGCGACCGATCTCCTCGAACAGCAAACTGCAGGCGTCCTGAGTGTAGCGAACAGAAAACTTATCAATCTCAGACATTCGTCCGCGTCCATGGATGCCGGCATCTTTCTTCGGACAGTAAGGCTTAGGTTTGGGGCTGTACGTGTTGTCAAAGGTTAGATTCTTGCGGATTCCGTATGTAGCGATTGCGGTGGGTTATTCGGCCTCAGTCCGGCCTTGTGGCGCTGAATTTGCTCAGACCGTTTGGATTGGCCTTGTGCGCGAGGCCCGCGCTGCTGACTTTGTTGTCCGTCTCCTTCTGGTAGGCGCTCTCTTCGCTTTTCACCCTCGAAAGGTAATTGACGCGTTCCGCGTACTTTGGCGGACACTTGGGGGTGCTGTAGAAGCGGCGGATCCACCGCCAAGCCTTCCAGACCGCCTTTTCGGGCGCTGAAATGGCAATTTTAGCATAGAGAGGCTCTATTTCAAGCGCTTACCGTCGGGATAGTCGGTGGACATCGCCTCCATCACCGCCTCCCACGCTTCCTTCGCATCGCCTGTGAGATCGTCGGGTGAGTCGATGTTGTGCAGACCGAGTTTGTAGAATTCGGGGTATTTTCCAACCTCGTCGAGCATCAGCTCCACTGCGCCGGGACCACAATTCAATGCCATTTCTAAACTAACGATTGTGAGGAGAAGAGAATACGGAAATCAGCAGATCGGAGCGTCGGCAGATCGGCAGAGCGTGAATATGCACGAAAAAAATTTGTGCGACGCAAAGCGGCCGCATAAAAGCGATGCGACGAGGAGGTATAAAGCAGCAGTCACACCAACGTCATCACTTTCAGCAATGCTTTCGGTGTGAGACCCGTGGAAAGCGTGGCCACACGGGCTAGATTGTTAGAACAAGAAGTGTTGGATGACAGTTGTGGACGACAGCAATGCAACGAGTTCGGAAATCGGACATCCGAAATTCTGATCCGTTGGAAATTCCGAAATTCGGTTGCCTTCCTAACAGTCATCACGCAAGACATCGTTGCGACAAGCCCACAAAACAGTAGTGCAGAAGGCAATACGCGATTTAGAAGATAGCGCGGTTTAATTTGATAGCAATTGACCACGAAATCAACATTCGCACCGCGCGCAGTTGAACGAATAAATTCATCAGTTGCGAAATTGCACCACACACTGAGAATTTGCAAGGCGATCGTGTTGGGACCCATTCAAACGCAAATGAGTGCAGCCTGGGAAGATCGTTTCATTTATGTCGACGACGTTGCTCCAAAATTAGACGAACATTGAATGCTTGATTTCTAAAACCGAACGACATCGTAATGATCTTCGTGATCGGTTTTCGTGACGGGACCTTTGCGGTAGACTTTTGCGTAAACGGAATCTTCGGCGATAACTGAGTTTGTAGTATAAATCCAAGTCCGATGGCCAAGGCTTTAAATCTAAGACGATGGAATCTCTCTGCTATCACTGATCAGATGACCGGTCGGAATTGCCTACGTGCAAGTTCGAAACCGTGACGGTTGTCTGCGCCCGGTATTCGCAGACAAAATGTCAAGGGTGCTATCAGACAGCTGATCCTAGTCAGATAGCATGCATGACACCTCTCCTGGCCAGTGCCCGCATCCAAGAAGCTTTGGAACAACAAAGGTTGCCGTAGCTTCATCCACTCCCGAGCGTCTCCAGCGGATCGGAATCGGTCTCTGAGAAGCTAGAGAAGTTTCAACCCGGTCCTCTCCTCTCCGGATCGTCTTTCGTCAGTTAAACAACAATCCTATCCGAAATGCCATTTTCCGCTGTAAACAGCCCTATTTCACACCGACATGTGCTGTAACCGTGTTCATACAACGCTTTAAATCGCCATTTATTCCTCATTTCGATATGCACACAAATGAACACCAGTATCGCAAAAAATCAGCTAGTTTGAGCCGGGCGCATACTGTTGAAATGAGCCCGGACGGGCTTGCAAATCAACAGAGATAGTAAAAAACGTCGAGTTTGATGGTCCTGCATCCACAGAGTAATCGAAACGTGGAAGAAGAGCTTCGGGACGGGGAAGACCATCTAAAAGAGATGATTCAAAATTGTGTGATTGGTTAAGTTAAGTACGAACCGGTACGGTAATCCTCGGTTAAGGGCTCTGTGGGCATGAACAATGTAGAGTCTTGAGGCTGCATCGCGTTGTAATCGGGTCTGATCGAATGTGTAGCGTTGAGAAGAGCCGGCGGTGTGGAATATCTGAAATTGAGAGTTTAATCCTTGATCAAACACAAATTTCTTGCCTCTCGGTGCCAAAAATCGCTCTGTCAAGGGATGATCGGAGAGTGTAGCTGCCGGTAGCATTCCTAAAGCTTGATTTGCACTTTGAATCACAAATTATGCCCTAACCTTGCGAAAGCGATGAAAAACAAGGAAAACTGGGGTTTGCCTGAAAACCTGAGAGCTGGAAGCTGTTGGAACGCACTGCTCCAGGACCGATCGCAGATGGTGCTGTGGAGAACGGATTGAACTGAGAGCTGACTGGAAGCGAGGATCTCGATAGGAGCGTCTGTGGCTCGAAGAGATTGGAATCGTCCATTAAGAGCGCCGACGTCATTCGGGCATCTAAGAATAGAGGCTTGAAATAATCAAAGAACGAAAGGCGCTGTTACCATTACTGCGCGACGCAGAAGAGAACGTAGAAAGAGAGGACATGGCGGGAGAGTAGAACGGGTACTGTAGGGTGGAGTTCATGTCGATGAAGCTTCCGTCTGATCGGCTAAATCAATTTTTTGAGGGTTAATGTCATACAAGCCTAGTGATTAGCTTAGCTCTCGAAAGCAATTTTTAAGTTATTGAAGTCTTTGGAACCCTGTAGGCTAGTCTTGTAAGCTAAGCTTGGCTCAAAGCTTAAGCTCACAAAGTTGAAAGCTAAAGACGTTTGCGGCAATTGGGTCATTTGTTAGTAGACTTAGACCAAAGTATTGAAAAGCCAACGGCGCTCCGACAGAGCTGAACGTCGGCTATCCGTTAGTGTAGCGAATTTCATAATTTGATGGAAAATTGGTTGACAAACACGTCAATTTAACGATAATTGAGGGCAGTAAGCTAACCTGACGAACATCCATATGATAAATCGTTGTTAAAGTCCATTCCATAGAGATTATCGACAGATTGAAGAGGCGTATCGTTTCTCCAAGAAATGGCGCTGTCGTCCAAGAGATCAACTAAATGATCAGATCAATCGAAATATGGAAAGTCATTAAAATCGTCTTTTACCGTCGAGGGAAGCGAAATCGCTGCTCTCATGACTGATCGGATCATCGGGAGTCCAATTGATTAGAGAGGGCGGAGTGGCGACGCCTCTCGGATGCTGATTTCTGTATCTCACATAGGCTTCTAGGTCAAATTCTCGCAAATCTACTGAATTGTGGTAGCTGCTATGCTCAGGACAGTTGAATCTTGAGCGCTTACTGTCGACGTTTCCGCGTTCCTGGAGGCTGACAAGTTCTTCCGGACCTCTTGGCATCGGAACTGACGACCGTTCGTTGTCTTCAGCGCTTTCGTTTTCGCACAGGTTACGGTACTCACCGGGCTCCTCATTCAGCTCTTCTTTCTTCGTTGGAGCGTCATGGGGCACATCTTCGTAATCGTCTTCTGGCTCCGTTTTGATGACAATGGGCGCTGCGGGTCTTGGCGGCCAGTCACTATTGTCGTTCTCCGCGTTGGCATTTGAATTTGGCTCTAAAAAATGCATTTTAGGCCAGAAACGAGCTGTGATCTCTCAAAACCAAAAATCTCAAATTTTTGGGTTTTTCAGTTTTTGAAATTTGTGAACATACCGTAATCGCCGACTTCTTCAGTTACGATGCCCTCCTTCGTATCAACATCCTCTGCTGTGACGTTCTCGGCATCCACTCTCTCACCATTCTGATCGACTGCTTCCGGCGGCGGTGGCGGTTCTTGCTGACCCATCGCTCTAGCGGCTTTCATCTTGACTTCCTTAACTTCGTCCAACGCATCCAAAAAGTCTACGCGGTCAACCCAGGCGATCGGACAGAACGGAGTGCCATAGCGCATCCGCAGGGATCTCCAAGCTCTCCAGATCCGCTCCGACGGAACTGAAATTAATCCAAACCGTTACGGTGATGTTGTGGAATGACCTACTGTGCGGATACTTTCTGTGCATCGCCTGCTTGATGCACATCCAACCTGTATTGGCTTCGTCACTCCCTATCTTCCTCTCAATTTGGTAGCTGGCGTGTTGCAGTCGAAGGCGATAGAATAACGGGAACTTCCTCACTTCCAGGAGCATCGAATCCGTTACCTCGGAGCCGAATTCTGCGTGGAAGAGGTCGATGTCGGACTGAAGATACTTCACCTTCTGACAGAAGAGTCAATTCATGCTTTAGAGCAATTCATTACCTTGTAGCGCTCTCCGGGCGGCTTCAACGGTCGTGTCGATGTTTGAGGTCGCGGCTTTTTCAGGATTTCCTTGAGTTTGGACGGTCTTCGTGTAGCTTTAAACTTGTCGAGAGCGTTGATTTGGCCCCTGTAGAGAGAAGCGCAGTTTGGGCTGTTGTAGGTCTTCTGGACAGTCCGCCAGTAGACGAAGACGGCCTTCTCACAGACTGAAATTCACAGAATTTGTGCAATTTTGTAGGATATCTGAACCCAAAACCCGACCCAAAACTCGAATTCTCTGTTGTCTCACGTTGATGCAGTTTGCAATGACCTTTGGGCCCGTTTTTGATGTAAAATGTTAGAAAATGAGGTCAAAATCAGTTCGATTTTTGGTCACTTACCATCCGGAAACTCCCTTCGCAGCAGGTCCATCGCTTCGGTGAATTGAATCTGGGCGGCTCCGGTGAGGTCGTCGGGCTCCATGTTTGCGGTGAGAGAAGTTGTGTGGATTGCGGTGCAACATTTCAGCAGCTGAACCGCTCGCTTCTTAACCTCAGAGCCGTGGGTCTTTGAGAGCGAACAGGACTGCTGGAGCCTCTTTTCCAGTCGACCCTACAAGAAAAACTGCTTGAATGCACTCGTAAATCATTGACTCACGTCTCTCAAGATTGATTCCTCGGCGTTGAGTTGGTCTAAATAGCCGAGCTTGCCAACCCAAATCCGAGGACAATACTTTGTTCCATAGCGCCGTCTCATTACCCTCCATGAGGTAAAAGCGTCCTCAGCGGTCACTAAACAAACGTTTAGGTCAAACATAGGGTTAAAAAACTTACATTTGGTCTTCGGGTGCTTCAATTTCACATTGTTGACAATATGCTCCAACTGAATTCTCAATTCCAGTTTCAACTTCTCAAAACTTCCCGTAAATGGCATTTTACTACGGTAGAAAGAGGGAAAACGGCCAATCTCTTCGTAGAGCGTGTGCGCGACTTCTCGAGCACTCATTTCAGATAGAACCGGATGATGAGGTGCTAAATTGAAGCTAAGTTATACTAGAGGCAACTGCCAGAATTTTGTGGTCGTTTCGCAGGTTTTGTGCCTCAGCATGCAATGACGTCCTAATGGTCAACTAGCCTACAGTTAAAGATACGAATTACATTTAGCTAGTTTTAGTCCAGCGCATTTTTTAAGGCTTAACTTTGATAATTTTAATTGTCAGCGATTCCAAGGATCAACTTGAACGCCGGGAAGTGCAACATGTGGTAGACATTAGAACATCATAACCTCCGGAGCTCGATTATGCCAATATCTAGTCTAAAAGACTAAGGCAGTTACGGTAAGATCAGCATAGTATGAAGCTAGTCTAGCCGAGCACAAGGATACATCATTTAAAGCACTACCGGTTACTGTAATGCAGATCGTCAGAGCGGTGTTATTTCGTTTTATTCGGCTTAATTCCGCATTTTTTAACGGCGAGGAAATGAGGAAATGAAGTAATTTTAGCGGATTTGGTCTTTGCTTCGTTAAACACAGCTATTAGAGTAAACGGCAGCTACAAAATGACGCTAGAAAACATAGAAATCGTGCGCAAACGTTTTGAACGTTTTTTTGAGCTGTGTCATCGTGCAATTACCGTATTTTGCGTTTACCGAATCTTTTGCAAAAATGTTGTTCATCTCATTGTCGTTCAAAGAAGGGGGAATTTCCGTTCATTTGCACATGACTACACAACTTGACATTAGTTTAAACAAAGATTTTAAAATTCAAAGTTGACATACCAGAAACAGAAGATCAACGAGAGTAGAGAGAGCGCTTCAGTACGAAGACTAACACGAGGACACAAAGCGATTTGACTCTTCGACGGTTAAGATCTCTTGACGACACAGTCCGACTCAGCAATCACGACCTGTAACTGAAGTTCATATTTACTCTGACCCATAGAGCAGCTCTGTGATGGCAACAGAAGCTTGTTTTCTTCAACAGGGTAGGTATTGAAATCAAAAATCGCAATTTCAATGGCTTTATTGGGGCCAGGGTTAGGATTTGCTGCTGTTAACAAGCCATCAATTGGGGGAACGTGGCTTTGAAGCGCGTCAGGTTCAAAATTGTGACAAGAAAGAAACGGTTGGAACGCGATTGATGGTTTCTGGAATTGCAGATTTCCGTACGATTTTTTAGTGTCGTGCGAATCCATGAAAATGAGATAAATGAGCGCGAGTCCAGAGAAGCCGATTTTTTAGAAAACGGCGAACGAGCCAAGCCACGAGCCGGCCCGATAGTCAAAATCTTAAAGAGCCGAGCTACGAGCCTGTTCGTTTAACGAAAATCTTATCTAGCCGAGCAGCAAGCCGGCTCACTAGTCAAACGGAGCGTGCCGAGCCACGAGTCGGCCGGCTCGAGCCGCTTACCGAGCCGGCCGGCTCAATTTCCGGCTCGTCGGCTTCTCTGCGCGATCGACGCTTGAAAATGCGGGCGGCTTAAAAGGCAAACTTATGGTAGATAAACGCGCTATTTGCTTCTACCCCAGCCACATCAGCCTAATTAATCCGAAATTAAAAGAAATTGCAGCCTGGAGCAATTAGAACGCTCGGATGCTCAATCCGGATGCGTTGTAGCGCAAATTGCGGACAGGTGAACTCACTGAAACAGAGAAGGTCGCTTAGGAGACTCTAATTTTAGGCGTTCCGGGGGAAAAGTAGTCAGTCGCAATTAACACGAATGAAAAGGAATTGTACTCCCCTCTGACGCATTCAGACGTTTTTTTAGGACCTCATTGCGTGTTCAGTGCAGTTTTGGACTTTCTAATGTGTGCGGATGGAGTGTGGAATTAGGAGAAGCGTTGTATTGGAGAAGCAAGCGGATTCACTTAGTGTAGTGCTGATTCATTGAAGCGCCATCAGTGCCACAACCATGGTTACTGTAGCTCAAAACACAGATGATTGAATTAACGGAATTTGCAATCTCAAAATCTTCCAACTTCAAACAAGTTGACGCAATCGTGCCAGCTATATCAGTCGACATACCGTACGTCAATCCACACTCAAACGTCGTTCATTTTCTTTAAACTTTTGTGTTATAGCGCGAGCACATGTTCACCTCGTGTGTATGAGAACTTTGAGTACGAGGAAACAAAGCGCACCTAATCCCTGTGATATAAGAGACGTCGCTCTAGCAACGCCTAAGTGCGCTTTATTTCCTCGTGTGCAATGCTGAATTTTCAAAATCTATTCTTTTAAATTACATTTCAAATTTTATAAAAATTTTGATTCCCTCAGATTGCAAGCCTAGAACAGTTGGCCATTTGAAAAGAGACGTTGCTCGCCCACTATAGAACAAGGATTAGGTGCGATTCCTCTTAACACAAAGGTCTTAACGGTGAAAGCGAACTTTAATTAACTCGACAGAGAGAGGAAGAGTGCACTTTTGAAACGCTGAAAGTCTGAGTTTTGACCAAAAAGTCCTCAAAATGTCGCTTCTTGTCAGACGATTAGCAGAAGGCAGTGATGAGGAGTCATCGGCCTTGATAGTGTGAAGTCCGCTCACTGGAAATGACTCACGCAATGCAGAAAGACATCAACAAGCCAGCAAGCGCGTAGATGAACGAACGCCGCACGGCTTTGCAGGCGGCGATCGAGGCGCGAGAGTATGGTAGCGACGGCGATGAGCGCTCTTTGCAGAGCAGAGCTGTTGCGAGTGGCGAGCGGGTAGCGCAGCGATTCTAAAGACTGAGTTTGGCGTCCTACGAGTAATTCCTATGGGAGACGCTGTTCTCAGAAGGTCCCATTTTAGAGCCAAAGAACGTTGAGGCACGTTTTTTGTGTCAAAATTGCTAGCTTCGCGTTTTAGGAGGCTGTTGGAATGACGTGCGCGATAGGTACGACATAAATGTTGTCTGCTTATCGAAATATAGCTGGGAATACGCAAAAACGTATGCATAGAAAGATCTCTACCCGGCGAACTCAAATTGTGAACAGTCAGCGCAAATGGTTGATCGTTCCCTTAGGAACGCAGTGCGCTCGCCAGTCAAGCTTACAAATCGGAATTAAAGCTCCGATGCACTAAACAATAAAACAATCGTGACATTCGCCAACTCATCCACCGCAATGAGCGCTCTTTGACGGCCCGGGATTTGCTGCTGACAATGCGGAACGCCCAATCGCCAAACTTGACTCCTCTGAGCACCGCCTAGCGACAGAGAGGCGCCGATGGCCAACGCCTGCGCTGGCGGAGATCGGCCCATTGATAGCGTTGCACACCGCCGCGGCCGACGGACGAACGGAGAAAGAGAAGATGGTATGGTAGGGCGGTCTGTGTGCGGCGGCGCCTTCGGGCGATGGCGATCGCGCGCGCACATGTGCAAAGTTGCGGTCTTTGAGTGTTCAAGCCGCCTATAAACAGAACTAGAGGCATGCAGAGAACAGTCGATCTGAGCGAAAAGAAAATGAATCACAGAGCGATGAGTGCGCACTGATCTGAGCGAATTATTGGGCGCATAGGAGTTTTGGAAGCGCTCATAATATAGCTGAATATGTGCTGTACCCTCGACCAAATGTACCCTCGACGTTCCTTAAAAATGAGATAAAACTAGAGTTTGTGTTTCTGTTTCTGGATACAAAATCGCAAATTTGAAGCTTTGGTTTCAGGCAAATTATGTCTCCGTCGATATCGTTTCGCTTTGCTCTAGATTGAATACATGAAAGCAAATGGTTTAAATTTACCAAATGGCAGGTTTAAATATAGATTAGCCACAACGGATGAGCATGAAACTGAAAAGGTTTGAGTAGAGTACATAGAGAACCCTGTGCACGAAACACAAAATGCAAAAATACTGATGTATTGAACATAGGAGCTTGAAGACAACAAGCACAATAGCGGAAAAGAAAAGCACAATAGTTTTAAAAAATACCCCAAAAGACTGCACGAATGATTGCCAATTGGGGAATTGAGCAAAATACGGTTACCCGTAGAGCCAAATTATGGTGAGCAAAATGTCAATTGATTCAGTCATGTGAAGATAGACTGGATGCACCTATCCATCCTAGAGACAAGAGCTTATGGTCAAACCAAGGCGTTAGAAAAGGCAACAATTACACAACAAAATTAAACGAGAAAATGACTTGTAAACAGGAATAATGACATCTTGAGCAGAGCAACAGGCAACGCTAGAGTGTTTAGCGAAGCAATTAAGAACGGATACACAATTTCAAAACACGATTAAATGGATTTGCCAAAGTCTTACTGTGCCTTATCGAGCGCACGCACTCCAGGCGCCTTTCCTGCTTTCTTGATCGAAGCCTTACGCTCCGTTACACTCAAAGTCTTCGCACCGTTCGCCTTTTTGAGTTGAATGCTTCGAAGGAATGAAATCTGTGTTTGGGACGAAGCGGACTTTTCGGGTTCCGGATTGACGATCGAAGCGACTAGAAGAAGAAGAAGATTAATCAATTTGCACATCTAGTTCATTTCTTGGTTTACCCGGGATTACGAGGGCCGAATTGGGCGGAATCGTTGCTTCGAACGACGATTTCTCTTTTTGCAACTTGGGCATCAGCGCAGTCTCCTCTGGCCGCTTTTCTATGGTAAGCGGTGTAGTCGGAACTACGGCGGGGAGTATTTTTGGGACCGGAATTTGAACGTTTTGGCCAATGGAGGTCGAAGACGGAGCAAAGATTGATGATCCTAAATATGTAGCATAGCCATAATGAACAGATAGCAGCAGCGCTTGCAACCTGAATTGAGAGCACCGATTGATTCATAAAAAGCGGGCGTCGGTTTCCGCGCAATTGGACGGAATCTGACTTGATCTGGCACTGACAGTTCTTTGACAGACTGTGACGGGATGGAGCTGGGCGATTGCGCGACTGAGACTGCTAGAAAGAAGCACATTGAATTCATGATAAACGTTGCCTCTGAATACGTGGATTTGGGAAGTGCGGGCGTGCCACAAATGGAACGCCATTCGGTTGTAGAGAAGGTGACGGAGATGGGAATCGTGGTTGAGGGCCTGAAATACAACGTTTTAGAGTCTTATTAACCACCAATTCCGGTAGGTCGGAGTTGCCGCGCGTGCCAGGGCCTAAAAATTAGCGTTACTGTTGATGTAACCACATTGCGAAGCGCAAAAACTGATCCTAACCCAACATACAGTACAACTTGTTGGCATTGTAAACGTCGATTCAAACTAATTAATCATAAATGTTACCGGGAAAAAATGGCGAAATCGCAGAGTTGAACATCGGTGGAGGCAAAGACCCGTTCTTGCCATTGTAGAGCGAATAGATGTTATAGTCCTGTCGCTGTCCTTGATGGCGGAAAGGAGTGATTAGAGAATCGACCAGTGAAGGCTGGGAACGCGGAGGAGGAGGAGCAAAAGAGAAAACAGCCTCTGAAAATCAACATTTTCAGATTGAGTTCTTTTTAAACTCACGACTGGGCGGTGGTGGATACGTGGTCGCAGCAAGATAGGGAAAGGAGTTAGGAGGCAGACAGGACGAATTCGGGATCGTTGCATAGAACGGATTTGTTGTCGGTGCTATCTGCGAGCCAACAACGTTGTGATTGCCCCAGAGAAGCTGGCGATAGTCGGGGATGTCGGGGAAGAGAAAAGGCATCGCAGCCGATGAACCAGAAGCAGCGATTGCATCAGTTGCGAGTTGGAAACTCAGCTCCGCGGGATTGTGACTGAGGTTTGGAGTTGGGATGGGGGAGAGTGGAGTGATTTCTTGAATTGCTGAAACGAGAATTTCGTGAGTTTGTAATAAGTAATAATCAGTTTAATTTCGGGCAGCCCAGTTCTCTCAAATAACGCCAACTTGGTGGTTTTTGGACGCTTTCATAGTGAGCGGAGGACTGTGTTCAGGTACGTAAACGATTTTTGTGTAATATTTCCAAGCTACGAAATTTTAAATTTAGCTCAAAACGAGCTACTTCAAAGCCAAAGGTTAGTAGGCGCTAAAGCAGGTCTAGAACCGTACTCGAGACCTCGATGGTTGAATGCACTATTTTGGACAATTGCTCAAGCCAAGTTCTCTCAAACAATGCCAATTTGGTCGTTTTTTGAAGCTTTGAAGAGGAAAAATGAATGTGGCCTGACGTGTTGTTCAAGCAGGTCATCTTTTAGCTCCAAATTGTGTGTTTTAGTCAAAAACAAAAAATTAAAAACGGTCACAGAACGACTAGGTCAACATCGTTTCAGGCCCTTAGCACCGCGCATACGCTTAAACCTTAAAATCTAAAAGTCTTAAACTTACATTCGAAATTACCTTTCTTCGCGACGCTCGTCTCCGCTCTCCGTTTTCGTCCCTCCTTGCAGCCAAGAAAGCTTAGTTGATTCATGGTCGCAACTGGGAGCTCTCTCCTGAAATACTGTCTGCGGACGCTTCGCCACGCCGCAAAAACCAATTTCAGATCAACTGCAACAGTCGTTAGTACATGCACAATCGCTTTATCCTTACCAGACGGAAACCTGGAGAGAATTCGAGTGCAAATGATTATCCAGCTCTCTCGTGCGGCCAAGTTCCGCATCGAACTCGGCACGACAGCGTTGTAGAGCGATTGCAGGTAGAAATCGGGATAATCTTTGATTATCTCCATCAGGTAACCGAACGCTTCTTTGATTACCATCTGCGTAAAGTCGATGACCACATTCCTGTACTTGTTGACTTCCTGAAATTTGGTCATTTTGGGTCTTGCAACGCGTGTTCAACCTCTTCATTTGACTGCATCTGCATCTCTTGAAGCATCTTCCGATAGGCCACTTGTCCGATCGGTTCCCTATCCTAAAATACAGCAGTGAATGCAGGTCATTCAGATTAAGCTCAATTACACCGATTGAAAGATCCATTTCAGGTTGGTTTTGAAGCGAAAATCTGAAAGTGAACTAGAAGCTTAATCGGAGCGCTTGTGATGAGAGCGCGGACGCCTAAACTTGGCGCTGATACAAAGAGAAAGAACGCGCCGCCTATCACCAGATTTGAAGTCCTCTGTCAGTCTACTTGTACTTTTAAATTTTGACAATTTCGCCCCCTTTTTTAGGACAACCTACCGACCGATCGTTAAAGTCTAAAAAAGTTTAAAGATTTGCCGACGATTAGAATTCACAAAATGAAACTTTCCCACCGTGGAGCTAATTTATGCACGACTGCGTGCGTTATTCACAGCGACAATGAAGCGCAATCATGGCTGGCTGTTGTGAAACGAACGAGCGCAAGCGCATGCGGGGATAGGGCAAACAGAGCGCTGATGGCGCTGAGAAGATCATAGACCATCGTCGGCGGCTGTGTGTGTGTGAGCAATCCTACCGTAACGCTCTGCTCCTGATAAGCGACAGCTTGGCGCCAGATAGCGGCCGCTTTTGTCCACAAAAATCGGATTTTGACAAACTCTCAAGGCACTACAATGAATGCTCTGTGAACCTTCAATGGATTCTAGTAGCATTAGAAACCAAGATTACGGCCTCTGCTGATGTGACACTGACGCTTCGCCATATCGAAGACGCTAACGCAATTTGCATGCGCTGATACGGCTACGAAACTGAATTACTGGTCGTTGCGTGCTATCCTACAGTATCACGCTGTTTGTGGCTGCTCTAACGCGTATCTCAGGGACGAAATTGTGCCTCCAAGTGTCCCTGTCGCTCCCACTGACTCAAGAGCGCAGAAAGCCGTCTATGCTGATCAAAACAGTCGCTATCTATCAGCAATCCTACAGTACCACTCAGTTCCTCGGATCTCATTCCGGTCATCAGCGGACCACATTGGTTGCAGATGCCGAACACACAACGCACCTCGCTTGCAATCCATAGATTGGGGAATACACGCACACCCACCCCCGACGACTCCAAAAACACAGCGCTGCGTGCGATGCAGCCTACTGTAGCTCTCGCTCTCTCGCCGCTCTCCTCACACCGAAAGGGCGACCGACATTGTGCCGCCGCCTACCACCACCATCTCCTTCTTCGATTGCAGCCTCCGAAAGTTTTTTATGCGTCTCGCAATCGGCGTCTTTTCCGACGTCGAGCGATCGTAAAACTTGGCGGTTTGAAAGTTGGCAGTTTTTTGCGGAATCGAACTTTTTGAAGATGTACTTTGAATGCGAGAATGTCGGTCTCCTGTACAAGCAGTCAACGGACGTGGAAATGGTGCTCGTCGGCACATCATCATAGGAGAATTGTCATCCCGTATCCAACAATAGAGACCGCCGCATACAGCGTGACTCATGGCGGCATTACAGTGCCAGATTAACGCAGTTTATTGTTTCAAAACGCAATGTCAAAATCGATTTTTGCACACTACAGTAATCCGCCGGAGACCTCTTTGTCACATGAACTTTCCTAAAAAGCTTCTGTTGTTGTGAAGCTTCCCATGTGCGTTGTCGCCGATCGTTTCCCACGCCACACAGAGATGAAATCAATCGAGCCAAGTTCTTTGTTCCACGCTCGCGATGCGCAAAGAGGAGCAAATCGGACGCGAAAAAGGACGCATTTTCAGCCCTGTTTATCTACAGCGAAACGATTGATATGGCAGTGTTCGACGGCACAACGTGTCTGGGGGTCTTCTTTCAAGGGAACGGCAGAATGCATCCATAGATCCCTGAAAAAAGGTCAAATTCAATATGAGCGCAAAAAGGGCGATGCAACATACGCACTGTACTGTCCTCGGGTTGTAGATCAGTTGATTAGGATTTTGGAAAGGATGAAAATAGCCTAAAATTGTAAATTTAAGCTTCATTGATTGAGTGGAATTACCAGCAAAATCGTAAATTGCATCAGGTGGCGGTGATACAGAAGGTGACTGAAGCTCGGGAGGATGATCTAAAACACAAATTTAGCAAATTTGAGATCAAGTGGCACATGAAAACCTTCGTTTTTCGCTTCAAGAGGGCTGTGGTTGGCTGTGAGTGAATGCGTGACGTCGAATGATGAGTGATTTTTGGTTTCTTGACGTGAGGTTGTCGGCTTTCGTTTATCATTGGACGTCTTCAGCGCTGTAGAAGCTAAATACAAAATTTAATACCTCAAAAACGTATTCTAAAGCTTTCACGATCTGTGGTTCGTAAAGTTGGCTTCTGCTTAACAGAGTCGATCACTGATCGAGTTCCACCGGTTTCCTCGTTTTTCGCCTCAAGAGGGCTGTGGTTGGCTGTGCGCGGCTGAGAGGCCTCAAGTTTGCTGTCCTGTCGTGAGGTTGTCGGCTTTGGTTTACGATTGGACGTCTTCGGCGCTGTAGAGGCTAATGCAAATGCATTTACAACTCCAAAAACGCGTTTTGAAGAACGCTTACTGCTTTTATGATCCGTAACTGTTGTTCTTAACGGTTTCGATGGCTTTTGCTTAGCAGAGCAAGCAACCGAGTCGATAACTGATCGCTTCCCACAGCCTTCCACAGGATCCATCTTCATCTTCTTCCTCTCCTCCTCTTCTTCCGCCATTTTTGCAGCGAGTTTCCATGCCTTCTTCTTCTTTCGATTCTCAGCTTTGAACTACAAGCGACCGATTGATGACCTCCTGTCCCCCCCCACTTACCTCTTGCATTGTCCTCTGCTTCTTACCAGATTTCTCCAAAAATTGAAGCTTCACTCTCCACTTTTCCGGACACTGTGCAGAGTTGTAGTGCAGTTGCATCTCTCGCCACAGGTTGAACAGATGCTTAATGTTCAAATTTCGCGTTTCTGGGAATTTTGTTTTAACTTTATGAAAAATTTCCTGCAGACTGCGCAGCGCTGCGGGTGAAAGATGCGCTATTTGAGAGTATTTGTTCATCGATAGCTTGTGCAAGTCTGGATGGTTCTCGATCTCAGCAAGTACAAAATCTTCAACGCGTTCTTCGTTGAGGGCGTCGACTAGACTAGACATCTGAAAACACGTGGATTTTTTGGGATTTTTTTACTAATTAGAAACGAGCAGCAAAGGACTTTGACTCGTTGCTACGCGCTTACAATTCAGCTCAAAATAATGCTCGCTTTGGCAATCTACTCTCTATTTAACGGTGACATTAGCGCCAAAGATAATAGCGCCAAGCTTTAGCATCTAGGCGATGCCCATGGCTCGCGCGGTCGGTAGTTTGACGCTGTCTCTTTGTTGTCTCTTTAGTGCACACAACCTATCGGTGCAGGTTCCGTTCAAGCAAATGCTTGCTGCGAGCATCAAACTCAACGTTGCTTTAGTCACAAATGTGCGTTTAAAATCAACAGTGATAAGCTCAAAAGCGCAAGCTCATTCGTCCCCGTATGCAAAAATCAAAAGACATAAAGACGCGCAAAACGAACGTGGCTGCGGTGCAGAACAGAGCGCAGAGCTGGTGATGATGATCGCTGCCGTCGCCGATCGCTCCATTGAACGGGGCCGCTGCTGCTGCTGCTGACGCACTGCGTAAAGAATAAATGAGTTGTGGACTGTTGATAGATGCGCCGCATATTTTGAGTGAGAGCGGAGATGACTTATTGACATGCACAGCGTTTATTGAAAACATTAATTCATTACAGTAACTCTTAACATGACAATTTTTATTTACTCATTCAGCTAGTGCGGGGCCGAATAAAACGCATGCAGATCTGAAAGGACGTAGATTAAGTAGATTCAGACCAAACAGCCATTGCTCCTACCGTGCGTCGTTTCTTGGATGTTTTGCAGCCACTGCGAAATAGCAGGAATTGAGAGGTATCCTAAATTGAACTAATGTTCTGAATTTCTTTGAAAAGAATTATGATTTTTCGTAAATATAGAATTAGAATTTGTAGTTTTGAGAACCCGACGATCACAAATCAAAACGTTTTGTCAGGCAAATGTTTTGGAAAGAGGTGTATGACGCGTAACACGTTTATCACCATCCAAACGCAGCCAGGATCAAGAGAAGAGCGTCGCAAAAACGATGAAACATTCGACTAACACTCATCGATGCGTGCTGGCCTTTGATAAACTTTGATAATAAATGTTTGCAGGCACAAGTATAGTCGATGGATTAAAAAAATTTTAATTCAAAAAATTCAAACATTATGATGTTCAATAATGTTCTATTTCAAGCACATATGATCAGCGTACGGTCGTTCATTGACCGATAATGGCTGACCTGGCCGTTTTCTGGCTATTTCCGGCCATTTCGCATGGTTCTGATGGCATGAGCGTTCCTCGCGACCTCGAATCCAGAATGACCCAGGAAACACAGAATTGTAGCCGTTCGACTGAGAAAAGCACAAAAAGCGCGCCGCTACTTCTAAGTAAATTTTTGTCGTTTCGCGGCCACAATTCTGTGTTTCCATAGCCATTCTAGACCAATTCGAGGTCGTGAGGAATGCTCATGCCATCAGAATCCCGTGAAAAGGGCTGAAATAGTCAGAAAACGACCAAGTCCCGAAAATCCAATCGCTGCGAGATCACTGATTTTCTAGTAAAAACGAGATCCCCAACTTTTCTAACTCGTTGCTGAGTTATCGTACAGAAATTCTGATTGCAGCATCGTGATG
This sequence comes from Steinernema feltiae, assembly GCA_007213375.1. Lineage (NCBI taxonomy): Eukaryota > Metazoa > Nematoda > Chromadorea > Rhabditida > Steinernematidae > Steinernema > Steinernema feltiae. The sequence goes on from MQUG01000242.1 coordinate 84,541, forward strand.
GGAAGGGTCAAAAATGGGGAATAGACGACATTTCAGATGAAATCGGAGACTTTTTTGGAGCGTTGTTCGTGTCCGTTTAACAGTCATTGCTGAGCAATTGACTTACCTGCATGGACCAGTGAATATGGCCAAAGAAAGGGCAACAATTGAGGCACTACAATTGGCATTTGCAAAGGAATTTGCATTGGCGGTTGAGGCGGTAGAGCTGGAATTAAGCATTGAAAACATCAATCGAATCATCATTGAGACCGTAGGTTGATGGCAGGGCTGCTGAGATCAAAGGTAGATGATGAGGCTCGTTTTCTGTCGTTGGAATGGCTTAAAACGGGTTTATTCAACATTTGCATGCCATAATTGAAACTTACTCTCCGCATTCTGCTCACTTTCAGGATGATTTTCCTCCAAAACGGGCGAAACTGGAACGGATTCCTCCGGTTCGCGTTCCAGAGGGGACGTTGGTCTGCCGTCGCCCACTCCTCGACTGTTAAATGCTCTCTTCATCTTCTCCTGCTCGTCCTCTGCCGTCCTACCGGCCATTTTCCATTCCTTACTCTTTAATTTGTTCTCACATTGAAACTGAAACCTCTATTTTACCGCAGGTGAACTGTGAACACTTACCGTTCGTCTTTTGTCTTTCCTCGCCGCCCAGAACTCATCCATAAACTTCAACCTACCACGCCACATTCTCGGGCAATGCTTTGAACCGTAGGTGATTCGAATCTGCTTCCAACGCTTGAACGCCTCTTCGATTGGAACATTCTGCGCTTCGCTGTTTTTAGCTTTGATATTTGCGCAGATTGTGCGCAGAGCGATTTGGGCGTCCGGCTGCAGGTCGGAGAAATGCGTTGATGAGGAGAGTGGAGTTTTGAAGAAGTCACGGTGATTGGCGATCTCAGCAAAGAGCGATTCTTCTACTTCGGCGCCGAATTTTCGGGAGAATTTGCTTGACATCTGAAAAGAAGAGCTCTTCTTGAAGAGAGATTTGAGAGTTATGAGCTGCTGAGCGACCACGTGTAGGCCTTATTGTCTGGGCGAAGATTAGCGACTACAACTAAACTCACGTTTTGAGATTGCATATCGCTGGTTTGAGAGAAGGAGTGAGCGTTAGTGAGCGTCTAACAAGTAGGTCTGAAACGAATTGTTCAATTGATGATAAGGGAGGAGGTGTTCTTGAGTAGAATAGGCTTCGAAAGAGCTACCTGGGCAGAAAATGGGCAATCTGCCAGGACATTCGATACTAAGAGAAAGGCAGTTTATTGTTATGGCTTTAGATAAATTGAACAATCGATTTTAAGGCAAATTTTCAAGAGTAAACAAATTAAAGCACAAATATGGAGACGACTTAATAGCGGTGGAAACTAAACGGAGATTAATCCGCATAACGACAGCTCTGCCTAGAATTTAATTCACAAGTGAGCATCACGTGTAGAGGATTAAGGGTTGGTCACGCAGATCGCGAGAAGTGCCTGACACGGAAGGAGACCAAGGAGACGAGGTCACGAAAGTTGTGAGTAGCGCAGAGGCTATAAATCGCAGTTTGTGTCATAAACAAGTTGAGAGCTTGGAGTTTAGAAGCCGAATTCTGGTGTTGTGGAGGGAGGATCCGTCATAGATCGGAATTGGCCTCTAAATTTGTAGTTGACAGGATTAAATCAACTCGTTTGCGTTCACCTTTCAGACATGAGCGCATTGTCTGGTGTTCGTAGGCCACGCAATCACCGCTCGCGCCTCTTTCAAAAGTTGCTCCGTTTTCAGTACGTTTTGCAAGTTGGCAACGTCGTTCAACAGCGGCATCGAGTGGAGCGGCTTGAGGCAGAGCTGAATGAGAAGCAGTTGATTAAGCGATGGTAGAGGGAGATGAGGAGCTCACAATCAAAATGTCTATTCACAGCATTTTGAGCTGTAGCGAGGATGGTATGGTAGTCGACGGTAGGATTCAGAACGGACGGAAAGACGTTTCCATCTGCTAGCAAATGGCCTTAAATTAGCTCTTTTCGTGAAAAGCACTCACTTTGAAGGTAGCGAAGCAATGCCGTGTGGTCTTGAGCCATTGGAGGTGACGAATAGAGTGTTAACTGCGGAAGAGAAAGAGGCAGTAGATACGGTAGATCGTTTCGAATCATTTGACGACGATGTTGGGGTGATTTGAACATTAAAGTTCGGCGACTGCATTGCGCTAAATTTCTTGATTTCATCACCTCTATGTGCACTCTCGGAAACGTACATTCTGGACGTGTAGGAGCACAGATTGCTGGATTTGTGTGCTTATTGTGAAGGTAGTGCCTAAGAGTGACACGCACATCACGATTCTGGTCGGTGGAGAAGTCTAGAGCGGTCGGCCAAGCAGCGCTGCGCCGGTGGAGATCTGAAATTAAGATGTTTGGTGCTTGAAAATGGAAAGCAGGCGAACAAGCACTGTAGTATTGTTCAGCGGTCATCTCAGTTTTGAGTGAATCGCGCGATGCGAGCCAATCGTGTGGACGAGAAGCGGAGGAATCGCGATTGAGCGAATTGCCTAAAATTTCACTTGAAAGTACAACAAACGCTTCAAATACCCGAATCATGAAGAGGAGTTACTGCGCCTATAAAAATGAGAGGATGAATTTGAAGGTCCGCGGATCTATCTATGGTTAGAGCGTTGAGAAGAGATGCGCAATCCTCCGGTTCGATTCGCTCTTCGCGGGGTTGATTTTCGATCATCATCTCCTCTTCGCCCATCTTTCAAGCCCTGAAATCAATTTGGAGTCATTGCGTGCATAATTCAGCGTTTAGCGCCGCATCAACCAAGAATCAGAAAGCACTGCGCGCGCACTTAATTAGCTGTTATTCATTAGCTCCAGCGTGCGGAGCTGACTGACGTGTGTGCAAGTTGTACAGAGAAGGAAAGAGCCTAACAAAAGTGCGCGCGGCGACGGCGGCGGCGAACGACGTTGATCATCGTCAAAGGGACGAAAAAGTGCAGACAGCGTTCCGCTGCTCGCTTAGGGCACGGACGTTCCGGCCGGTGAGAGACAAAAAGGGCCGACTCACTGGCGCCTGTTCACCGCGCGATTGCGGATCGGGATGTGAGTGAGTGAAACTGTGTGACTCATTGTTTCATTCGGGATGCCCAGGCGAACATAGACAACTCTATATGGCCGATTACGGGATAGTATGATAAATTCTATAGGCACAGTCACATTGTGGGGTTGGTGGAAATCACGTGGAAATTACAATTTTGTAAATTACAATCGTCTCTTGGATTACGTTGATCGTGCTAAGATTCATTCTCGCTTTCAACCGGTTTACCGTAATCACCAGTTTTTCACGTCTTCAGTTCTTAAAGTCCGACTGCGTTAACTGGGTATACAATTTTGTAGCCTTAATCACTCATTTCAAACCCTTCTTTCAGCTCACGTTACTATTCCCAACGTGCGTTCTCATCGCAATGATCAGTATTGCTTCGATCTACGGGCTACCCTACGCGGTTAGGGTTGAATTGGCCGGTTGGGACTATAATGCAGAACACTTCTTCGCCGTTGTCGAGAAGCTCAGCACCAATGCCTTCTCGTGGGGCTCATTCCTCCTGTACGTCATTGTCAGTTTGTACATTCTGAAGGCAAGTGTCAGCTACAGTAATCTCTAGTCTAGTTGTTGTTTAGACAAAAAATCAGGCCCTTACGGAGACAAAACTAAATGATGTGAAGCTGCTCATCAGCACTGGTCTGACGTTCGTCTACGAACTGGTGATTGGAATCCTATTCAACTGGGTGCTTCCCTATCTGCCAGTTTCCATTGTCTTGAATGGAATTTTGGGCATCCTGTGGACAGCGTTGCCTGCGTTCAACGGTCTGATGCTGTTGACAATTAACAGGTAGTTTTGTGAGCGCCCTGAAAGCTGTTTTATTTGTGACCTTTTCAGAAGCTTCAGACAACGATTCTTTGCATCGCGTTTCCTCCGCAAAAATGTTACCACTGTTACGTCTACCGCGTTCACACAAAAGACCCAATAACATAATTCAAACCAAAAAGGCCCAATAGAAAAGGATCCAAAAGTCAATGTTTTCGCGGTTACATCTTGAATATGGCTTAATCAAAACAGTAGCTATATTCCTTAAACGAGTCATCAACGACATTGAAAATTGCTCTATCGACACTTTAAAGTCGCTTGTCGCTCACAAGGGAACATTCTCATCGTGAGTTCTCAGATCGGGATGAAATCTGGCAGGCAGACCTGGGAGTGACAACCCTAAAGTGGTTTTGTCTACTTCGAAAGAAATCAAGAGTTATGACCGATTCTTGCAAGGAAAAAACCAAAAATTTCCAAAAAGAGCGACGTTACTGTTACGGCCCAGGCATCGCATGGTGCACTGCTTGTTCATTATTTGCACTAATGACAACGACAACAACCGTGAACAAAGATAGTGATGCTTGGCTTTGTGCCCGTTGGAGCAAAGCGTACAAATTGACCTGATAAAAATAAAAAAAACTGATAAAAATTTGTTCTGCACAGCTATAGTTGACAGTTGTTCGATCATCAAAGATTTTTGTGGATTGGCAGATGCATTTAGAGGACAAGCTCGCTTTTGTAGACATCCGCAGTCTAAAGCACTGCTGAAGGCGCTAAGACGGGTGTACTTGGCGATAAAAGTTGATAAAAGTTTGGTCTACACAGCTGCAGTTGACAGTTGTACGATCATCAAGGATTTCTGTGGATCATTTTGTGGATTTGTGGATAGGTCATAATTCTTCAGGAGTTTCGTATGGGCAGGTAGTATAGACGATGGATTTTTTAGTTTTACCGAGATCTGCAATAGTGCAAAGGTTCGCTTCAATTGGCGTTCAACAGATCTTGCGTTATGCGCTTTGCGATTCGACTTGTGCACCTAATTTCATTTTCACCAGGCTTTGCGTCTTTCTTTCATTTCCTGCCGTTTTTGCGCCTGCTGAAACGATGTCAAATATCAACGCTCCACCTGTTTCTGCTCTTTGCACATAAATTAAACCTTCGCTTAAGCGACGATCCTTTCCAGCAATGCAAACACTAGTCTACGTAGAAGCTGCCTTTAGCTTGTTGCTCTCCACTACAAATCTAGCTCTCATCCCCTTTGTCTTTTATCGAAAATCGCTAAAATCAATCTGGAACGACTCGCCGCCCTTGGCTATCTTGTTTCTGTCCGATATCGTCTCCTGCCTCCAGCGAGTCCTCTTTGCAGCGGCTTTCATTTGCCTCCAGCATGACGTTTTTCCAAGCGCGAACACGCATCAAGTCTTGAATATGCTCAACCTTATTGGTCTCTGTGCCACGGTCACCTACTTTTGCGCTACGATCGCCATCGTGCTGCAGAGGATCTACATTTTGCTATTTCCTGTACGATCAATTAAAGCATTTAACGCTGTGCTGGTCAGTCTTATACTAACAGTAGCGACCGCTCTCTCAACAGCAATATTCGCTGTAAATACGGACAATATCGTGGTTTTGCCTGTGGTTCCCGAAGGTAGGCATTAGATGGTCGTTTTTGAAAGCAAAACGCCAATTTCAGGCTGCTACTCCTTCAGTTGCACGTCGGCATCGAAAGGAATTGGAAAAACCGTTGGCGTGTACATCAGATTTGGTCTCTCCGTGGTTACTGTAATCCTTGGAACTGTTTTCTTGGTTTTGTTCAAGGTCCGAAAGATTGTGTTCCACGCAAAGGCTGCAAAGGTCTGCTGGACTGCACTACTACATAGGCTGCTAACTACGTCCTCTTCAGCTCTTCCAATACACAAAATCGCTTTTCTACTTGAGAATCATCTTTGTCATCATCCCATCGCTAGTGGATGTCATTATTCTCGGAAAGGTGAGAATTTTAGCGCCGCCTGCGTGTGCAATTTGAATTTGTAGCTCGGCAAGAGTCTCTCCGCCTATATCGGCCTCTACTCGTTGCTTGGTGTCACTCTCGATCATTTCATCAGCTGCCTGCGGTACGTCATCGTCATGAATCTGGCAGGACATCGAAAAGTCAACTACGCAACGTAGTGCTGATGTTTGCGTTCGCAAATGCTCAAAAACAAATGCAGCTGCAGATTCTATTCGATTCGACTGTTGTTGTCGCTATAAGCTGTAGATTCTGCGTATCTTAAAAACTTTGACCTATGAAATTCACATTTTGCGCGATTCGTCGGAAAAGCACACTGAAAGCGAAAAGATTATCATTTCGCTCAAGAGCCCTTGATCTCGATGTTCAGGATGTCGTCCTTCCAGGCGCCGTTTAGCTACGTTTACGAGTGGAACGATGCTTGCTTAGTTTATTTCAACAGAAATGTTTCTCTCAAAACATTCTCACTTCACTCAAAAGCCCCCGCAAGTGCAGAACTGCTTGTAGGTGCCCCAAACTCCGATCTGGATGGAGTAGATGAAGGAGGCGCGGGCGCTGTTGGTGCCCACGTAGGTCGTGATGGTGTTGGCGATCTTCTGGATCTTCTGGGTGACCGAGTACGACGAGTTCATGATGATCGTGTTCTGGATCATGTTGAGGTACGGGCGCCAGTTGGTCGCCTGGTTTCCCGGGTTGTTCTTGAGGTGTTTGTCGGTGGACTCCCAGAAGATGGTCATGTTGCCGTTGAAGATGGCGAGGACGTCGGGGCCTTGCCGCAGTCGCCTTGGACGGGAGTGGTGGTCGGGGAGGAGCGGTGGTGGGAGGAGTCGTGGGAGGGAAGCGCGATCCCTGAAAGCGGGCGTATTCAGGCCTGCGGGAAGCGGTCAACTCACGAAGGAGCAGGCGTCGATGAGGTCACCGAAGGTGCCAAACTCGAAGGCAGATCCGATGGAGAACTCGCGGAGGCGGAATTTCAAGAAGGCGCTCGTCTTCATCAGTTGCGAGTACTGGTAGACGACGGCCTTGATCTTGGCTTCAATGGTGAGTGAAGCGTCTCCGGCGATCAACACGCGGATGTTGTTGATAAAGTCGGTGAGTTGGGTCTTCTCAGCGCGGCTGAAGTTGTACTTGGGGTTGTTCATCTCGGCGGTCATGTCCACGACGAGGTCGCAGTCGGTCTCGCCGGGGGAGATGACGAACAAGTCGGCAAAGTGGGCGATGCGGAAGAACTGAAATCCGTTCTACGCGCGCTGCGCTGGAGGCGACGACTCACCATGTCGGCGACGTCAAGGAACGAGCCGATGAGGCCGAATCCCTTGATCTCGATGTTCAGGATGTCCTCCTTCCAGGCGCCGTGCAGCTTGAAGAACGCCTTGAAGGTCATCGAGAGGTTCGCCATCTTCTCCTCGTAGCTCATGCTCGCGTCGTTCACGCAGAACTCGATCTCGGCGCGGAGCTGCTTCAGCGCGTCCTTCTCCGCCTGGTCGGAGCACGAGTTCTCAAACTCGAGGATCGCCTCTTCGATCTCGCACTTTCCGTTGTTCACGATCAGGAGGCTCTCGGTGAAGTCGGCGTTGATCCAGATGGAGACCTGGAAGAGCGCGTTGAAGTCGCCCCACCCGCCGATCATCAAGTAGAGGAACTTTTCGCGGATGGCGGAGAACTTTGTGAAGATGATCTTGATCTTGGCGGCGACGAGGACGAGGATCTCGTCGGAGGTGAGCGTGGCGTTGTTGGAGATGGCGCTGCACTCCTCGATCAGCAGATTCCACTCGACCGCCTCCTCGCCGGAGAGCTGCGACGAGCAGCTGATGAGCGTGGCGACGATCATGTTGTCTCCGTTCGCATCCTTGTTTTCGGTCAGATCCTTCGACTTCTCCTTGCGATCGCGGGCCTGGCCGCTCTCACTGGAGCCGGCGACGGCGCCCTCGAAGAGCACGAGCGCAGCGAGGAGCGCGCAGAGCCAGGCAGTCGATCGACCTCCGCAAGCGAACATGATTCCGATGAAGCGAGGACGAAGACGAAACTCAAACCGAGCCCGACTGACGATTCGCCCGCCGCTCTGCGCTTTTGTATCCGTCGATTCGTCCCTCTCCGTCGACGGTAATCCCGTTGTGGACGTGGGCAGCTTCATTTGCATTCTGTTTTGACTGGTGGACGCCGAAAACGAAACTTTGTTCCGTTACAATCCACAGCCACAACAAAGATAACAACGAGGATTCTTGGCTTCGTCACTTGTTGTCAGCGACTTGATAGTTTAAGAAAATCAAAACGAGTCTGACTCACAATTCGCCCGTGATTCGGAATTAAGACAAGACGAACCACAGATATAGGATTCTTGGCTTCGTCACTCGTTGTCAGCGAAAATTCAAACCGAGACTGACTTTTACCTTATTCGCCCGTGATTCGCACACACGATTCCGTTCTCGCCCCTAACCCTGTAATTAAGACAAGATGAACCAAAGATATATTATTGATTAAAAAAATAAAAGGAATCAGCAAAAGTATTGACTGTAGGAGGCGTCGACGTGCGCCATCCACACCGAGTACGCGGCATCGTATCGATTCCTTGCATCGCCACGAAGAGACTTGATAGTGCAGCCGTGCTTCTTCTACAATTATTAAATACTTTAAAAACAAAGGTAAAATCGCATATTACCTTCATGTGAGAAGTAAGGTAGTGCACCTGCATCCAGCAATCTGCGATCGGGCACCTCATGGTCTCTCCGATATGCTTGGCAACGTGTTTCACTCGGTCCGACGAATCCACAATTTCCCTTCCGCAAACTTTGCAAGTCGGATTCACCTTTCCTCTCCGCTTCTTCTGCTCGACCAAGATTGCTTCTTCGGGAAAGTAGGTTGCAAGGTGGGGCGCCACTTTTTCCTTGTAGATCTTGATGTTCTCTTCGTGCCTTTGCCTCTCTTCGGGTGACAGCATTTTGCAGCTTTTCTGGTGAGCTCGCGACATGTGGCGGGAGAACATTGCATACAATTGGGTTACTTCACAGCCGGCGACAACGCAAGGAAATCGAATCTTCTCGTGGACGGAAATGTGGCCGTAGCGATAAGCAATGTCCCCACCTCGGATGGATTGGTGGCACACAGCGCACTATAAAGACAAGAAATCATGTTTACTTCATTACGAAAAACTAACTTTGTGTGCCCAAACAGTGCGAAGATACGCGGAATGCTGCAATGCGCTCCCTCCAGCTTCTTCTTTCTCTTCGATATCGCTTTCATCATTTTCTTCACTTTCAATGTCGAGAGCACTCTATAAGAAGCAAAAAGTTAAATTCCACAGATTACCGAGAGCTTACATGTTCGAAAAGCTGAGAAAGTGGATCTGCACATGTGCTGAACTGCTGAATGGCGCTTCCTGCAGGTTCCTCTTTCTCTTCGATATCGCCTTCATCAGTTTCTTCTTCTTCTTCATATTCAATGTCGACAGCACTCTATAAGAAGCAAGAAGTTAACTTCCACAGATTACCGAGAGCTTACATGTTCGAAAAGCTGAGAAAGTGGATCTTCAGATGCGTCAGCTGATGAAGCTTGCGTAGGTGAACTGCAATTGCCAACCAGAATCTGCAAGATAGTCTTCATATCGTCGTTCTCCGCAATCAATGCTTCGTTCTCTTCCTTCATCGCTCTGTTTTCCGCCTTCATCGTTTCGTTCGCGACGACAAGCTGAAATCAGAGGTTAATAAGCAAACCAAAAGGAATCCAGAAACAAACATATTCGCATTTTGTCTTCAGCATGGCGTTGGACTTCATTTCGCATGCCAGTCTCCACGAAGTCATCTTCTTGAACTCGCGCTTGTAGTAGCCGGGTGGCGCCATCCCACACAAGTTGCAGGCGAACGAAACGACGATTGTGGAAATTGACTGCACGCCGTCTGGCGCGAAGAACGCGAAGAACCGATGCGCGCGAGGCGACAAAAGCAATGCACTCGGGGCGCGAGCGAGAGGTGCCTGCACTCTCATGTGTAGCGACCTAGTTGGCCGTGTGTGTGGTATAGAATTGCAGAAGAAGACAGAAACGCTTCTTCGCGTACCCGATTTTGTTCAAGAGACTATGCGTGCGACCCGGCGGATACCCACAGTTCCACGCAGTCAAAAGCGTCCAATTCATCGGAATTCGCTGCTCGCTGCAAAGACGATCATCTCACAAACAGAAGCATCACAGATCGCGGAGTTCCGCAGGCGATCGGAAATCGTCTGAAAACTCATGCGACGTCCGTTGCAGTTGTAAATCCGAAGACGCGCGATTCAAAAGATCGACAAGAGCAGATCAAGCGCTACTCATCGCAAATCGTCAGTCGCCTGAGGCTATTTGGCCGAGAAACAATGCAAAATCGTCATTTGCTGAACAACCGCGCTCTTTTTCGATAATGAGTTGTCGATTGCGCGTTGTAGCTTGAGACTTTTGTGCGTTTTCCGTTGTCTGGTCTCAAGAGCAAATGCTGAGTCTGATAACAAGAACGAATGTTGAGTCACCTGTTTATCGTTGCGGCACGTGTACTCTAGACACTCCGTTCCGATTTCTGCAAATGCTCGCTTTGTCGCAGCCACAATTGTGACTGATATTTAATGCAGCGGTCACCGCTTCCCCCTCTCTTGAATTTTGATCGCAGATGTGAGGGTGCTGTTTTTTCGTCCCGCGCCCGCCGACGATTTGATCGCTTTCGCTTTCTTCCTTTGTTTAGTTTATTGAACGCCCTTCTCTTAGCGCCGCTGCCGTCGTTTTCAACGCTAACCAGCATGAACATGCTCAACATCAGCGCTATTCTCTGCATCGCCGCTGTCCTCATCGTTCCCGTCGCTGACGCGCGCTACGCTCCGTGGAAGAAAGTGAAAATGCCGCGCATGGTGGAATCCGAAAGGTGGACGGCGACGACGACCACTGTCTCCAATGACGTGGACCATGATGACAAGCCGTCGTCGGCTTTGCAATCGACGTCGGCGCCTTCCCAGGACGAGAAACTGACGTGGACGTCCAGTGGCACCACGGAAGAGCCCTCGTCCGAAGTCTCCACAACAACTTCGCCGTCCGCTCCTCCAACTCCACGATCACCCAACTCACCACGGCTGACGGCACCAATTTGGTTGCTGATCGGATTTGTGGCTGGGTTGATGGTAGGTGTGTCTCTCGACAGAGCGCTTAGGAAGCATATGAAAGCTGCGCCGCACGGAGAGGCGAACGAGAAACGACATCTTCTGAAATTGGAGAAAGGAGACGAGAAGGCATCTTCACCGTCTGCGCCCAAAAACGAACACGCTGATAACGGTCCCGCCCTGGCGACTATGCATTAGTGCTACGCACTCCTATTGTTCTATATTGAGGTCTCGCATAAGTATCTTTGCTTTAAACATGACCATAAACATCTTTAATGATTTTACGGACGCTTCCGACTCTCGCAGTCATATAGGACTTCAGTTCGCATAGGTGCACAGCACCAGAACGCCAGGAACACGTCACGACTCACTAGTTGATGAGTGATCTTCTAATAACCATTGAAACGAAGATCCTCATGCTTCAAATCGCCAATATAACAATCGTCCAATATCTCCTCAACGACGCCCATCAAGACAGCGTGGTCAACGATCGTCCACAGGATGTTCGTCGCGTCTTTTCCCGCTCGATTCAGCAGCGCATCGCCTCCGGGATGAATTTTGAAATACGGAGTCACATCGTAGACCTGCAGAGCAACCGTTTATATCGTTATTCCACTAATGTAAGCTCACTCACCTTCTCGCGGTAGATCATCCACAGATCTGAAGGTTGGTTGTGCGCGGCGACTTCACTTCGCGTAAACTCCTTCTGCCTCTCCACGACGAGCGTCTCTTTTGGCGCCTCCTTTTGCTTTTCCGCAAGGGCCTCCATGATCGCCTCGATCTTCTTCACCATTTCGAGGACATTGGACAGACAATTGTGAACGGACGAGTTGACTCGATGGTCGTGAGTTGCCATCTGAAACAATTCAACATGTTTTAAAAAAAACGAATGAATCACGACATAAACAGGTTCGATATGCCCAAACTTTGCTGACCATCACTGGGTCTGCACACGTCGCAAATGAGATTGAAGTACGCCGCGCTTGAAATTCCACCGTATCCGCACTCTCAGCACGCACGCCCATTGGACGACTTGAACTCCCTCCGCTTTGCGTGGTCACCATTTGGGTGACATTGGAAAAACTAAGCAGTTATTGAGCCAGAACGTCTAGAAGCCCACTTTTAAAGGTTCATTCCGATGACGTTCTTCTCATGTCGTTAGAATAAACAAAATCGCGCCGGGAAGTCGTTACAATCAAGACAAAGTTGACAGAATTCAAATCTCTAGTGTCGCCTCGATCATTGCTTCGATCTCTGTTACCACGTCGAAGATACTAGACAGACAGACGTAAAACGACAAAAACAAGCTGTGGTCGTGAGTTGCCATATCAATGAAATTCAAAACAATGAGAACTTAGAAATGGGATCAATTCGCGCAGATACAGCCGATCAGAAATGGGTTGCTACTTGCTGGGATAACGCTAGAGCCACATTAATTGACATAATTGAAAGCGCTCCAAAGTCACCGTATCCGCACTACATCTAGTGGACGACTTTACTTACTTAAAGTAGAGTAAAAACGCCTATAAACCGACATTAAAAGGTATTTTAAATGACATCCATGTTGTCAGAATTATCAAAAAAGCAGCATTCTGCGACGAGGAACTCGATGACTTCAGAATAAACCGGAAAGCAATTAAGGTGCAAAGCGCGTAAACACAGAGACGTGCGCTTGAACAAGCGCTCTCCGGAACGCAATTTTGTTTTTGGTTTACGCGGATAATCGACGAATAAATCATGAACGTTTTCTCGTCAAGTCGTCAGAATGACGAACAAAAGCCATCTTCTATATTAATCCTTTCGTGTAAATCTGACGACAAGAGCGATCTACGGCATGCGGCGGCTAGGAAAACACCAAATCATAAATTTTTCAGCAAAATTCAGCTAAATTGTTTTAACACTTATTGGGTTATTATCAACTTTTCGTCTAGAGTTCTGAGCTAAATGTTGCGCAGGCTTTGTTTATCTCAAGCAAGCCAAAGTTGCCGTCGTTCCATCCGCTGTTGTTCCAGCGCCGTGGTTCCATCCACCCTGATCTTAACCGGACTTAATGATTGTGATTGAGCGTATAGACAGCTGACTGCGAAAACTAATTTTCTGCCATTTTCAGACGTCAGAATTTTGTCTGGACACACACAGTCTCACGTGTTTTACGTGTTTTTCCAACCACTTGCGCAGACTTTTAATGAATTTTTAATTTAATATTCAAATTAGTCAGAAAATTTGAGTTGATTCGCGGGCATTTAACAAATTCGATGTTTTGGGTTTCTTGGTTTAGCCGGAAATAGTCTTTACGTTACGTACCATCGTTTCTTATGCAGAACGACGTGTTTCTCTCGCTCTCACACCGAAATCAAATTTTAACTCAAGCATAATCGCCTGGGGTTACATCAACTGGCAAGAGGACCGTTGAAGTAGGAAATGATCCTTCGATGATTTGGCAAAAACATATTGATTGTCTCTTATAAAACAGATGACTGACTGCAATAAAACGGCAGCGGGAATCAAAACAAATTGAATTGTCCTCTTTTGAAGGCCCATCTTGTCAGAGCACACTTTGCAGGCTGCGCGGAAACCAAACCTGTTGTTCCCTGATGTCACCCATCAAGTTCCATGTTCTACCCGATGATTCTTTCTGGTCACATTGTAGTTTGGTCGCTTAATCGCTTCTGTGACTGTGATTGACAACGCCGCACTCGCTGTACATATAAACGACAACATCCACACTCGCACTTGAATTTCACTTTTGCTCACAGCTGTTGGAGACGCGTTTTTTCGTTGTTCGCGACTGCGGAAAGCACAATCGTTTAGCAAAATCGGTGGTTTAGAGTTTCGTTCGTGTCTTGTGCAACGATGTCGCGTCTCCAGCACATGTTGTTCACACTATTATCGCTTCCGTTTTAGTGGCCAGATGAAAATGGAATTGATCTTTGCTGTTCTCTTCGTCGCCACCGCTGTCGCCTTTGTGCTTCCTCCGGCGATGGAACCATAGGACGCGAAACCCGCCGAGATGACCGAATGGTCCAAGTCGGAGGGGTCTTGGGCCGACTAGGGCCGAGACCCCTCCGGATGGGCCGACTACTTCCACTGAAGTCTGGACAGAAAGGACTTCACCAGCCTCATCGCCGTCGTCGAGGGCAAAGTCATTCAGCATTGGAAATGCCATTCTGACATGAGTACTCCTAAAAGTACAGTATACCTGCGCGAAAAACCGCACAACAAAACAAGATCAATTACTTCAAACTATCAGCGATTGTGATTGATAAAGCTGCGCTCGCCACACACATAACCGACAACTGAACGCTGATTGTCGATCAGCGGAGTCGGCGTTTTTTGTCTCGCGCCCGCGGAGAATTGATCGACAAACGCGTTCATTTAGACCTTCGTTGGTCTCGCGTGAAGCGGCGCTTATGTGTGCGTTGTTTCCGTTTGTTACCGCCGACTCCAATTACGATTATGCATCTAAAATCGTAACCATCGTTCTCATCGTGTTCAATCGCGGTTCTAACTTCTTATTCACGCGTTCTCAGTGCTCTTGCTCTTTTGCTTTCCGCGCCTGAATACTGATTTTGCAGACGAAATCGCCTTTGTAATGGACGTCGCCATCGCCATCGCCGCCGCTCTCCTCATTCTCTTCGCAGTTTCTAATGCCTCCGTTGACGATCTTCCTCCGGCGATGCAGCCATTCGACGAGAAACCGGCCGAGATGATCATGTGGTTCGGGCCGAAGGAGACCGCCGCGACAACGTCGACAGAAGAACCGACTACAGTGAGCTCGACGGAAGTCTGGCTGGAAAGGACGTCACCAGCGTCGTCGTCCTCTACGTCCTTGTCCGAGACTCCATCGCCTGCGTCAACCTCTGCGCTGCCGTTCAACTGCAAGCAGCCCAAAGAAGGACCGTGGCGGTACTATGGTGGAGGTACCCTTCTTGGAGCCGTTGCCCTCCTTGGAATCGGCTTCTTTGCCGGTCGGCTATCAGGCCGTCGAAGCTACACAAGCCCTGCGTCAGAGAGCACTAGATTTTTGATTGCTGAATGTTGATAATTGGTCTATTAAAAGTGTGCACACAGAAAGAAGCACAAAGATTCGCTCAATAATACAAGATGCATAACAATCAATAATCAATTGCAGCGGCACACCCGCAATTGTGACTGATAAAACGGCGCTCGCCACACGCATAACCGACGACTGAACACTGATTGTCGATCAGCGGAGTCGGCGTTTTTTGTCTCGAGCCCGCGGAGAATTGATCGACAAACGCATTCATTTAGACCTTCGTTCGTGTCGTGTGAAGCGCTGGTGTGTGTTGTTTACTTTGGACTTTGGTTAAGCGCCATTTCCGTTGTTACCGCCGACTGCAGGTACAATACAATACGATCATACAACAATTGATACGGTTCCAAACCGTAACGAACCGGTTAACCGAAAGCCGGTACCAGAAAAACCGGTTCCGAACCGTTACCGCAAACGCATTCCGTTCATCTCTGTTCGACTAAAACGATTAGCCTTTTCAGTGTAAAGGCGTAGGCGTGTTAGCATCGCAATGCGAAGAATCGTTGTCTGAAGCTTCTAAAACGTCACAATTATGAACAGCTTTCAGGGCGTTCGCAAAACTACTTGTTAACTGTCAACAGCATCAGACCGTTGAACGCAGGCAACGCCGCCCACAAGATGCCCATAATTCCATTCCAGAGAGCGGAAACTTCCACGTATGGAAAAATACAATAGTAGATGACAACAATCGCCACTTCGTAGATGAATGTCAAACCCGAGCTGATGAGCAGCTTTACATCGTTTAGTTTTGTCTCCGAAAGGGCCTGATTTTTGGTCTAAACAACAACTAGATCAGGGAGTACTGTAGCTAACTTGCCTTCAGAATGTACAAGCTGACAATGACGTACAGGAGGAATGTGCACAAAGTAAGAATAGTTGCGCTGAATTTCTCGATGTAGCTGACTAATACGACTTTATCAAAGTTCCAACCGGCCAGTTCCACATCGATCGAGTGTGGCAATTTGTTGAGAATGCAAAAAACGATCATCGCGGCAAGAGCGCACGTAGGAAACAGTAATGTGGCCTGAAATGTGCGCCTGGTGTTCAAACCGTGACCAATCCAAGTATTTACCCAGAGAACGAAGTTGGACTTTAAGAAGCGAAGACGTGAAAAACTGGTGATAACGGTGAATCTGTTGACTGCGAGACTGAATCTCAGCCAAATCAACGTTATCCAAGTAATTACGGCAATATCTGCAATAGCATCAAGCAATAGCTCGTTGAATGTGTCATGCATGGCGATCATGATCCCGACCACGCTCGTTGAAGTCATTTGGCAGCATTCGAAGAGTGCAATGTAGGCGATCAGCTGATACGACGTCATCAATCGGAGGTCTTTGGCGGAGACGATGACCTAAATCCGGGGTAGACGCGTACAAAAATGAAGATTTTACCCCAAAGATTCGCAGTGATGACATAAAGGAGAGGATGGCAGCGGAGGTCTGCACAATGCCCAGAGCTTCATAGGGAAGAGAAGGTCCGCTCATGTCTTCCACGTGGCGGAGAATGGAAAGCGAGAAAAACAAGAATAAAGAATTAAGCGAGCCTGTGATTCAATATTCCAATTAACGTTAAATGGTGGTTCAGCCGTTGGAGACCACACAGAAAGCGATTAAAGTTTTGAACTTTAAAACAGTCACCCCTCTTCTGATCCGAGAATGCAAAGTGAGAAAACTGAGAACAATGCGAAACTATGAATCTTTTAATAAAACGATTGTGGTCATTCTAAGGGCGGCTATCAGATATAGAGTGCGAAATGATGAAAACACGATTAAAAACAGGTGATTTTGGAAACTAGAATTAGTGAAATTTGCCGCGAACAAAGGAATTGGCTCGGGAGAGATTTCATCTCTTCGTGGTATGCGGCTGTCGCTTGCAACATGCCAGTTTACAATGCTTAAAGAACGTTCGAGCTCAATTTCCGGTCGAAAGATCAACAACAGATCTTCCGTTTTGGTGCTCATTTGTTCGATTGAAGCGGTCAGCTCCTCACATTCTTGTAGCGCTCTCTGTTGTCAGCGCAAAAACTGTTTGCAGCCTCCGCATAAGTTGCTATCTCTCCCTCCGAGCCATTCGCACCTCCGATCGGCGTACGGCGAACAAAGGAATTGGCCCGGGAGAGATTTTATCTCCGCGGCCGCCATTTGGAGAGAGGAGCGAGAGGAAGCGACGCGAGTGGCGCTTTCAGGGAATGCAGACGATCCACAGGGAGCGTTGGAATTGCGCACCTTTGCGCTAATTGGTCCCCGAGCGTCGTAGGTGAACAGAGAGTGGCACGGATGTTCAACGAATCCACTCAGACCGATTCTGCAATTCCAAGTTACAATTACGTGAATCAGCTACAAAGACGTTAGCAAACGTTCTGCGGTCGACAACCAAGAATTTGTCTAATTGCCAGGAGCATGGTTTCATCTAAGGCCACATTATTTCTCTTGTATTTGCATTAATCACGCAAAGAAAATGCAATTGACGCCGCTAATACGAAAATACGCTGATAAGAGCTCAATTTGCCAATAATTCTGGAGAAGCAGGACATTTCGGAGCCGCCATATCGGCGCCAAAAAATTTTGTCGTTGAACATCACTTTGCAGACTTCTTGACCGCACACATTAATACTTGTGCTAAGATTACTTTGTACTAAGTTGACTATAACTTCTTGAGACTTAGGCTGACTTCCTTAGTGGTTTAGCCTACTTGTTGGCGTACCAGGCGTCGTAGGATACTAGATATGGTATTCTACTGTCCACCTCGCGTTGAACTTTCCGGCGCTGATATGGCCAGCGCCGATGTCACGTATCGGAAAATGTGTCCTAACGCTTAAAGCCCGTTCTTTCTTAGCAGTTCCTCTCATTACGTTGTGCACAAAACAGGCTATGATTTATGATTGGGGATAGCAGTTTATGTTAATACAATTTCAAATTATTTTTGGGGGATAGCGCTTCGATAGGGGCAACGCATGTAACGATCATAAGCAAATACGGTGGGGAAAAAGCAAGATGACTCTAAACAAATTGTGGAAAGTCAGAATATGACAAAAAAACTCAAAGACGAAGACCAAAAACCGAGAGGAAACGTCAAATTAAAACACTATCAGTTTGAAGCGTAAATCAGAGATTAAAACGATATTTAGACGGACGGAAACCGAGGAGATGGAGAGAGAGAGGAGGTCTCACAGCTGATGAGAAAATCTTGGTGAAGATACAAATTATTCAAAAAAGAGCTAAAAACATCAAGTGGAATATTCAGGTGTATGACGGCGCTCCAGTGAAAGCAGACTGACTTTAATCGAAGTGTGGATACAACAATAAAAGTTTGAATTTGATGAAAAAGTCAAAGAAGAAGATCAAAACCGAACGAAAACGTCAAATCGAAACAAGACAACGCAAATCGGAGCTTAAAACGATATGTAGATGAACGAAAACCGATGAGATGGAGATGGAAAAGGTCTCAACTCCGGAGGAGTGGAATCTTCAGTTGTATGAAGGCGCTCCAGGAATAAAGAATTGCATAAGTCGCTGAATGATCAATTGCCGCTCAACCGCATACGCCGCAAGCTCTCTCGCTTGGCCTAAAACATAATTCACCACTAGAATACTCTTTCTTTGAATACTCTTACTAAAGTCTATCGACAGCGGATTGCGGCCGTGGATGAATGGATGAAAAGGTTGTGGAGCGACAATAGGTGGTGGCGCTGAACGGGAATCTTCAAGAGAGCTTTGCAATAAAGCCGAACTCACGTTTGACGATGGGAATGGCTGCAGCAGGAACTGCAATGGGCTCAGGTGGAGTGGAGATTAAGTTTGCTAAAAATCCAATTGTCAAAATTCAAAATTTCGCTTTGTTGGCACCTTTTTTGGCCTCTTCAACCTGAACCTGAGTTGGCCACACTCGTTTCCGGTTTCTTTTGGGCTCCTGTGGCGGCTTCGCTGGAACGGTGGGCAATGTGAGAGCTGAGATACAGTCGTGAATGCACTGAAATCAAGTCAAATTCTTACTTTTTGCTCTAAAGAGGATCTTGTCAATCGAATGATCTTTTGTGGGTGAAGCTGAAATGCGGTTCTCTTGCGTTTTACTATGTTTGAGATCTCAATTACCCTTGCTGCTTCCTGGTTTGGGGAGAATCGGTCTTAGCGGTGCGCGTGTTTCAACCGTTGGCTTCTCAACAGCCGCTTTTGATGCCAGGTTCTTCGGACCTAAAACGTGCGTGTTTTCCTATGTTTTGCGCTTCAGTTTACCTTTCCGAACGGCGACTGCGGTGCGGCGCGGGGGTTCAGATTTCTCGATGACTGCCGCAATGTTCTCCGCACTTCTCCAAGCCTTGAAGGTCGTCTCTTCGGTTACTGAAATAAGGCGATTAGAGGCAGTTAAAGACTACAGTAGACCACTCGTAGGAGACAGCTTTGTGATATCAGCGAGAAGGAGTTTCCATGCCTTCTTGCCTTCCTCCGGAAGCTCCGCGGGCGACTGCAACGTGTTCGGGTCAACTTCACTGAGCGCTGGATAGTTTTTGAACTTCTGCGCGAAAAACTCGCTCGCTTGTGCGGCTTGCTCGTGCTCTGTGAGTTTGCGACGGAGCTCTCGAGAGACCTAAAGTCGTCATTTAAGAATACGGCCGATCATACGGCATCCTACAGGAGATCCTTCCTGCACAAGACTTGGAGGAGAATCGATTTCAGCGGTGCTTCGGACACTCGGCGATCGGATCGCATGGAGCTTCGGGGGAGATTCAGTCTGAAAACGCAATTTTGCTGCTGCAACACAAACCAAACGTACCGTATTGCGCATGGCGAAAGCTAGCACAACGCGGCCACGGCCACCTGGCGCTGAGTGATCTCTGTAGACGGCGACTCGCGTCGGAGATCGCGAGGCGGAGCGTCTCTTCTCCGCGCGACAAACTTTGGTCGACCTCTTCACGAGCTTGAGGCACGCGAGAGGGGTCGACGGCGCAGCTGCAGCGGTGGGCGATCGTCCAGATTGGCGGATTTCCTTCCAACCAGCGAGGACGAGGTTCTCGTTGACTGAAACAGTGAGAAATCAATTATTAAAAAACGATTAAAAAATGGACCATAAGCCGACGTTGAACCTGTGGCCTTCGAATGAGAGTCACTGACGTTAACCACTACGCTAATAGCACAAATTTTGCATTTTCTAATTGTTTAAATACCGAAAAATGTGTTTCCCATGTTGTCTTTAGCTTAAAGTCATGCTGAAAGGTGGCTATTTGAGCCATTTTTGTCAATATATGGTAAAAACTCACTCTTGTCGCAGACGCGTGGAAACTTTCGCTTCATCTTCAGCACCAACCCGTCAACCTCATCACGAGCTCGATATTTCAGCATTGTGAATTTGATCGCTGTGTCCGGCGAGGTGTTTGCAAGAGCCTCGCAGTCTTGCAAGAGGATCTGGAAGTGGTTGAAAGGCTTCTCACCGAACAGCCGATAAACCACGTTGGCCGAGCGATCATCCTGAAATCCACTTTTATGATCAAACGCACCGAAATGCGCGGTCTTACCTTTCGGGTATGGAACTTCAGGGTTCCCTTCACAGTTGAGAGAAATTCCAAGTGCTCTACCCACTTCTTGGGCAGCTGAGAAGTACCGTAGTTCCTTCTCATGTTCCTCCAGGAACGAAACGCGACTCCTGATGTCACTAAACAACCGTAATCTCTCTCTCCAAATCAAACAAATTGGCTTACCCTCTCGGGAATTGCTGCATAATCGGCTCCATCACTGTACCCCACGCAATCTCCGCTTCTTCCGGCAGATTCTCCACCTGTGAGTCTTGGCCTAAGGGCACAGAATAGAGTTCTGGATGTAAGGAGATTTGCATGAAGAGCTCCGACATGATGGGCGGAGTCAGCCGCTTCAAAGTGTCCATCCTCATTACCAGAAATGCAGGTAGCGTTTAAAAAGTGGCAAATTGTCCCCCGGAGACTTGAATCCCTGGAAATGAGTTGCTTGAAATGTCGCACATCCCCTTTACAGAGAGCATCAATCAAATAGCACACGCAGCTACCGTACTCTTTAACCTTTTGCAAGAGTTTAGAACTAATCCTCAAGAAACGGTTCCATGTATAGTTTGACCTCAAACAAAGGGATTCAGCTATTTTGAGGCTTCCTTCTCACGTGTAAGTACTGCCAGCTTTCAAACAAAAGGCGCCAACTCCTTTGTGACCCCGTGCGACAGCTACGGTCTGCCATATGTTTCCGCTTTAGGGATGACGAAGCGTCTTTGTTCGCCGTGCTGCCTGCCACCTGGCCTCGAGGAAAAGTTTCGCAAGAGGCAAACGACCAAAAGCGATCTGCGCGACGTCATAGCCGGCGGCGGTGGCCGCAGATAAGTGATCCAACATCATTCCCAGTTAGTGCAACTTTTGATTTGCATAAAATAAAGGGGAATTCTCACAAGTGGTCGCAATTAGCCTGTGAAATGGAGCTTTGATGAATTGACTGCGCAAAGTACGGTGGAAGAGGTGGTGGGCCTGGGAATGCTCTCAGCTAGTGGTTGTGTGGTCGCAACAAGAAGTGAGGGGAAAATTGAACAAAATTGCGAGCTTCACTTTGGCGTCATTTGCCCGAGCTCAGTTTTACGTGAATATGGATTCATCGGACTTGAAAACATAAATTTTGGATCAAAATTTCAGCGAAATCGACTTCCCTTGCCGTCCCCAAATGCTAAAAATTGACGCGACTAACTGCTGTCCTGAGCGCATCCCAAGTAGAAGGAAATTGGCAGCTTTCACACAGCTATACCACGTAGAACAAAACAAGACAGCGAGCGTTACTGTGATCATCCCATCCATCCCGTTCATCGGCTCGGCTTAGTCATCAAAAGTGAAACGGAAGGGACGCGCGCGCTCATCTTCATCATCGCCGCTCGGCGGCGCACCTTTTGTGAGCAATCGAGAGAAGAGTTAACTGCTACGTCCTGCGACGGACACAATTCCGACAGACAAAACATTCATTACCGGACCGCCTTTAGGCGTTTTTTACTGCAAAAACAGATTCAAATCGCGTTTCCAAAGTTTATTACGAGCACGTGTAAAAGCAAATATCAAAAACGGTCAACTCGTGTGTAGCACGCCTTAACTAACGAGTTTTTGGCGCTCGGAAACGTGGGAGGCCACGAGCGACGTCTGGTAAAAAGGATTTGCAGCCCACACAGCTGCTAAAAGCAAAACTACAACATTTTGTAGTTAGTAATACAACTTCACGAGCGTAAAACAAAAAAAAAGATCTGAGACTTAACGAACGTGAGAACAACGAGTGTCAAGCGGCCGGTAATGGCGGTTTGTGATAGAACGAGGAAAGAAAGCCGAGCGTTTAGGTTCTAATTAGAAATTCCGGTGATCGTTGGTGGCAGGAGAAAGTTCGAATGCTTGAGAAGAGTGAGAGAGGTGGAACTGAGAGATTAGCGTGGTCGCTAAACTTCAATTCTTGATACAAAAATCAACTAAATCAGTTTGTCAATCCACTCCAGCGGACGCTCATGATTCACCGCTTCTTTGCACTTTATTCCTTCCTTCCTTAAAACCGACCTACCACATTTCCGTCTTGAAATGGAAAGTGCACCTTGATTGCTTTATGCTATCACCCACATTTACGCTTAAAGTGCATTGCGCGCCTTGAGGATTGAGTTATTGAAATTCATAGAAGTAGGGATCGGAGACTTTGTCAGATTTTGCGTCGTTAAGGCGTAGCCGTTAAGAGTGACGTGGCAATGGATAAAAAAGCGGTAGACAGGCAAAAATCATAATTGTGCTTTGCAGAGTTGTCAGCACGCCATTCTTGTAGTTTGTAGCATGTAGAACTTCTTAACACTGTTCTAGATTATGCTTCTAAATTCGTCACAATCTGCTCTTAAGATGCGATCTTCGGTTGCGGCTTACATCTCTCCATTCGTTCAAATTATTCCTAATCGTTGCGCGCTGTGCCAGGGAACGAAACGTGCTACAAACAAACCGATCTGTAAACGACGGCCTCAGATTGTTTCCTGTTATTCAAGTTTCCCTCAATCGTCACGCGGCTGTTTACAAACAACCTGTGGGTTGTGACCTTCCCGTTGGCTTACGCTCCTCCGAGTCATGCGGGATAAACAAAGACATTGTCGCCGACTGAATTTTTTGCGTTTCGGGAAGCGACCGCCATCTTCCAAACGAGGGAAGCGCTGTGCAACCAGCTATAACAGCGATGACGTTCTTCTCGGTTGCTGCCTTTTTAAGGATTCAATTAACTGACACGAGAAAGAGATCCGGAAATTTGAAGCCGCAATTACAGTTGTTACGTGAATCAGCGAAGAAGAAGCAAAAAATGTTCAGCGAACATTGTGTTCCTAATTGCTGGTACCGTAGTGAGCAGCAGATTCGAGTTTTTGATGCAATGAATTCTTTTGTTCTTTTGAATGAAATTTGTTCCAATGAAATGACCAATCTTTCAAGAATAGAGACAACCCGATCTGTAAACTGCATTTGCCGGTTATGCAGCGGACAGAAAGTTGTTTACAGGCGTTGAATTTGTCATGTTTGTCATCCGATCGTAGCTCCGATCGGCGCGTGGCGAACAATGGAATTGGCCCGGGAAAATGTTATCCGCGGCTGTCGCCAATTGCATCATGCGAATGTTGAGGATAGCTAAGCACGAATATCCGTCTTTACTTTTCTGATCGTTACAATGCCAAAGTTGAAAGCTTCATTTAAAATGTGTTACGTGATTCAGCAAAGAAGTCACTTTACAATGCTTAAAGAACGTTCGATTTCCGGTCGAAAGATCAACAGCAGATCTTCCGTTTTGGTGCTCATTTGTTCGATTGAAGCGGTCAGCTCCTCAGATTCTTGTAGCGCTCTCTGCTGCCAGCGCAAAAACTGTTTGCAGCCTCCGCATAAGTTGCTATCTCTCCCTCCGAGCCATTCGCACCTCCGATCGGCGTACGGCGAACAAAGGAATTGGCCCGGGAGAGATTTTATCTCCGCGGCCGCCATTTGGAGAGAGGAGCGAGAGGAAGCGACGCGAGTGGCGCGTTTCAGGGAATGCAGACGATCCACAGGGAGCGTTGGAATTGCGCACCTTTGCTCTAATTGGTCCCCGAGCGTCGTAGGTGAACAGAGAGTGGCACGGATGTTCAACCAATCCACTCAGACCGATTCTGCACCTCAAGTTACAATTACAACGGTCGTTAGATGATGATGCAGGGAACGTGCATAAGTCAAGAAAGCTGCAATGTTCCGCAGTCCGTAATCCCTGGTGATTTGTTAAATTACCGGCCTGATTCACATCCACAGAGGCAATTTTTGATCACTTCAAATAGGACAACGTACTTAAAGTGCACAAACAAAGTTCAATGAGCAGATAGACAGAGATGTCTTGAAGAGTAAAAAGTGCCGGAATATCAAGTAGAAAACGCTTGATCTCAACCTCATTTTCAGCCCCTGAAATGTCTTATGCCTTGTAAGAAGCGCTGGTACGCGGTGCAACCGAAACGATCCACAAAACAGCGTATACCGCGATTTTATGTCCGCCGTCTTTCAACGATTTTCCCACAAGCGACCAGAAAAAGGTCATTTGTGATCTTCCGTCCTGTGTTGCCCGATCGTTATATAAATACGACAGTAAAGTAGATTGCCTCATTTGGCTCAGTTTCAGTCTTCTCAAAATGTGGCTCTGTTTCGCTCAAATGTTGCTGGTTATCAAGGTAGGCTTAAGCTTTAAGCTCATTGTGATCGTCTGCCAAATTGAGGTCATTTTTTGACTTTTGGCTCCGCTGTTCATTAGAATCTTTGGCGCCTCAAAGTCGCTGTTTGCTAACCACATACCATAGTTTATTGACGCACGACGCCAACTTTGCCACAATCCCCTTTGAGTAGGTCGCCTGCGGTGCATTTGACCGACGGCCGCACTCCTCCAGCACCTCACTTTTGGCGTAAACAGCCAAAAATATTCATTGCTGGTGCTGCTCGGTCCTGTGACAGACGACGCTCGCGCTCAACTATGAATGAAGTTTGTTTTGAATTCATGCTTTCCGCGATCAGCCGTGCCATCGAGCGGTTTCCTTTGATCGCCCGGTTTGGCCGCAACACGTGTTGTGCATCCTCGTCGCTCTGTTTTGGTTCGACGAGGGTATTCGCTCGTTGCTGATCGGAGAATCAATACATCGAGGAGGCAATGGTGGGGTGAGATCGCCAGACGTGTGCAGCGCAAAGAGGGATGGTATAGAAGAAAAGAATGTAGAGATTGACGCGAGCGGATTTGCTCTCATCTTCTCTGGAGTGATAAGCATGCGCGGCTAAGCGCTTAACTCCGTTGCGGTTCGGAGATTGCGCCAGAAATAGAGAAAAACGTGTCAACATGTTGCGTTCAGATAAACAAGCGCTCGTTAGCGTCATTGATCATAGCTCTATAAGCGAGGTGAAAGTCGCCGTTTTGTGTGGTTGGATTATTTTAGCGGGAAAATTCAGATAAACTGCGCGCCAAAATTTCGAATTGGAAATTTACCGCAAAACAGTACAAGTCAACGTTGGTCACGGTCTAATTGTTGAACACGCCAATCGAATGCCTTTAGCCTTGATTCAATGTAGACAAAAAATTTGGATTTTGCTCCCCGGAACAAGAATCTCGACTTTAGGCGCCGTCTATCAAACGTTAGTCTATTTCTGCCCCAGCTATGCATGGGTACTGTATGACACTCCAGAGTATTTGCTGCAAGACGGGAATCGTCTGAATTTGGGAATTTCAGGTCATTTGTGAGATTCTGACGTTTGCACCGTGTTCGCCGACCTCGAATTGCACGCAAACTGAAGCTATAGGCACCGACAACACTCTGTTCAGCGTCTGTGCGTCATTTTTGACAATTTTTCCCTCGTTGCGAGATTATTTGGCTCGAATTGATGTATTCTTGACTGCGCAAGGGCAATTCGAGGTCGGCGAACACGATGCAATCGTCAGAAGCTCACAAAAGTCCTCAAATCTGCAGATTCAGACGATTCCGCTTCAACGGTTTCGGTCTTGCAGCTAACACTCTGGAGTGTTATACAGTACCGATGCACAGCTAGAGCAGAAACAGACTATACTGTGACTATTGTGTGAACCCGCAAATGGAATGTCTTTAATCTTAGTTCAATCTAATTTTGATTCTTGACTTAAGGCGAAGCCTGGCAAACGACAAAGTTGGTTAGGGAAATCAAGGACGATTGCTTAGACCACCAAATCGAGTGCAACATATTGATTTCCATCAACGCGCAAAATTTGGATTATGATTTTGCACCCCTAAATCTCGACTTCAGGTGCCGCCTGACAAACTACAACAATGTTTATCTCTTTCCGTTCTAATCGATTCACCGGAAAAGTCGCGCATCGTTCACGTGTACGGAACTTTTTGGTCACTTTATCTTTGAAGGAACCGGTTGCGATCACAATCGATGTATCTTCTCTAAAGCAATGCGCATTGTGGTTACGTGCGCGTGGCGAAAAAACTCTTTGCGGAGAAGACCTTCTGCTGTTGCTGTTTCCGTGTCGGGTGCTAAGAGGTGCTTGAGCAACTAGCGGCTTTGACCGCTGGTGATCGTCGAGTTAGGAAAGTGTAATATGCGATCATAGGTTATGAGCGCATTGCGATTGAAGTGTCACATTCGGTGTCGCTGTAATGTGCTGTCTTAGGAGGTGTCAAGTTAATGAAGTGCACTGATTTCTGTCTGTTTTTGATGTTCAAAGAGCCGGTTTTCAAGAATTTAGCAACTATGACTTATAACTAAATGGATTTGATACCGATTAGGGCCTCAGATATTGCGCGTTAGGTGCTTGATTAGTCGCGTATAGTTTATGCCGCGTAGTCAGCAGTTCCAGCCATCTGCTGCTGTTTTCGAATTGGCTGCTCAGAGCCAAATTACGGTAGTGACCGCTAATGATCATGTCTGGTGTCTGGAAAGGTGTTTAAGTTGAGTTGACGAGTTGAGAGTTTCGACTCCTAAACTGCCCGGTACCACGGATAGTTCTTTGGTCATTGTCAGGCTCTACTGACTTTACCAACCGTTTCTGTCTGTCTGATCCTTCAGTATAAGCTAAATCAACAAAACGCGCTTCTGATCAATCGAAATCACACTCTACAGTTCGTCAAACCTGTATTTTTCGCTCTTTTCGGGAATGAATGCGACAACAGTGGAGCGGATTAGTTCGCGAGGGCTTGTTTTATGACCCCACGATCGTGGATGTCCATAGGGATGTCATTGTTGTGCGTCAAACCACCATTGACTGTTCTCTTCTGCCGTATTTTCACATCCACAATGTTCGTCTTTGACATAGGACTGTTTTCGCTCCTTCGTTACTTGCACGTAAGTTCGCAATTAGAAATGATCGATGCGCGTCTCGGGGGTTTTCGCAGCCTTGTTTGTGCCACAAATGGGCGTCTGTTCGTGTTTTCTATGGCTTTTGACGCCCTTTTATGTCGCTATTGGAGGATATAACCGTTTGTGTCAGCTCAAAATGTCGTTTTTGTTTGAAAACTGAACATGACGGTCGAAAATCTAATGAAGGAAATGATTGTAAGTCCATTTTACGGTCGTCGAGACGCCTGCTTAGACGATAATTGAATTTGATAGTCATCCAATTGGCCCCGTTCTCTGTTGTTCTCAGCGAACGAACGTGCGAAAAGCGACTTTTGATGGCAGTTGTTGTTCGGCCATCTGAACGTTTGATCGCTGCGTTGAGCGGTGGGATTGGAGCGGCGGACGAGACCAATTATGCGTGAAAACTTCCTCCGCTTTGATCGCATGCACGAGGCGCTCATTGTCACTTAGTGTGTGAGTGCATTGCCGCTCATGTGCTGTTCGTCCCTCACGTTCGGAAAGATGCGCTGGAAGAGGATGTTGACCGAGTTGAAGGCTTGTTTGGTAGGTTTGGCAGTGCGCGCTAAGGAGGTTAGAGTGTTGTCCAATGAACGGTTAGGCTACTGGCGGGCTGATCTGGCCAACTCGGCCTATTCTAAATATCCCGGACTTTGTACCATTCTACGTTGTAATTCATGAACCTTGTGACAGATTAGAGAGAGTAATGTCATTCGGCGTTTTCAAAAGCGCAAGGACGCTGCGAGTTCCTCTTACTTCAAGCACTTCAAGCTAACCTTATAACGCATGAAAACGATCAAAAAGTAATTGCGCTGTTTGACGGGCGCTGTTTTTCGCTTTTCCACTCGAGCTTCAATGCTTTGGCGGATTTTTTTGCCCTAATTTGCTCCAAATATCTTGGACTTTGATCAATCTGCGATGTTTGTAATGAACCTTGTGACAGATTAGAGAGCATCGTGCCGTTCGGCATTTTCAAAAGCGCAAGGACACTGCGAGGGGAACCGGATTTTCTGTGATTTTTGGATTTGGGATTGTGGATTTTATCGCATGCAGTGATTTTAATCACTTAGTTAACATAGCTCAAAAATTAGACTTCACCATTGCTAACAGACCCTTTTCAGATGCACATTCTCCCGCATCGCTCGCATCGATCACCCGCTTCCATCACCAAATCGCTCCGCGAGGAGCTCGTTTTCCTCCAAACCGGCATCAAACCGCATCATCAACTCCAGGAATTCATCAGTCGCTATCTGGAAGAAGCGAAACATCTGATCTGCGACCATGACGCCGTCTACTACCAAATGCACGAGCACAGTAACCCGGTCGTCGAGCTGGCCGAAGAGTTTTGCTACGACGATCTGTGGTCGCTAATTGTCGCGCATCTCTCCACGTTCTCGTTCGAGGCCAAGAAGGACGTTTCGCTGATTTTCATCAATTTGCTGGAGCGGAGGATTGGATCGCGTTCGGTCACCGCCGAGTATTTGAGGGAGAGACCGGAGATTCTGTACGCTTTGATCAAATGGTATTGGCTACAGTAGCCAGGATTGCTGCGTTTATACGGAGCTCATTTCAGCTACAGCCATTCCGACCATGAAACATCGCTCGTTTGTGGTCAAATGCTACGCGAATGCGCCCGTTTTGAGCTCCTAGCCGAGTGCATTTTGAATTCAAAGCATTTTTTCAATTTCTTTGACTACATGCAGACGTCAGGATTTGAAGTTCAAACTGATGCGTTCAACACTTTCAGGGTGAGTTGATTAGCAGGCTGGCTGGCCAACTACAGTAATCTTTTCTCGTAGACACTGCTGCAGAGCTACAAACCCATGACAGCTAAATTCCTTATCGACCATTATGACCGCTTTTTCGGCTCATTTGCCAAGCTGGTCACCTCCGAGAACTACATCACCAGGCGGCTTTCAATCGAGCTTCTGGGAGAGTTGCTGCTCGATTCCTACAACCAGGATGTCACCGATAAATTCATCGAATCGGCGGATAACCTGCTGTTAATCATCGCAGCGCTGCAGGATCGCAGTCATATCATTGAATTGGAGGCGTTTAACGTTTTTAAGGTAGGCGCGATGCCGAATATAGCCGCCTTGAAGACAATGGAATTCCAGATTTTTGTTACTAATCCCCACAAGTCCATGCAAGTGGTGCATCAATTCATCGAGCACAGACCGGAGCTGATCAAGTTCCTGGAATGTTTCCTGCGTGAAAACGATGACGAGTCGTTTCTGGACGAGAAGGCGTATGTGATCAAAGAGCTGGAGGGATTGTCGCTGGACGCTGTTTGCGTCGTTAGATTGTGAAGGCGGGTTTATGTAAATAGTTGTACATAGTTATCTTTGAAGATTTCATTGAAACCGGTGAAGTAAAATTGTTGAAACCATGGCCCGATACAAGCGCGAACGACAGAGCACTTCCACAGTGAGCATGGTGCTTGAAACAACCACGTTTAGGCTTCCTATTGAGCTATCAACACGGCCTTACGCTGACCAGCATTCACTAATCCTTGATTCAAAATTTGGTTTGGCTTGAATTTGGCTTGAATCACCTTAGACGAAGTCAAATGATGGAATTCAATGTTTTTCCGCCAGGAGCAACGTCCATGAGAGAACGAATTACGTCTGAAGTAGGAAAACTTGTAATTTTGGAGGATAAGAAGCCAACGTAGGGCTCAATGTAGACCTTTGTAAACTCAGAAACAGAGATTTGTGCTGGAGGGTTAATCGTAGCTTTGTGAACATCAACGTTGGTCAAGCGTAACGCACAAATGACGACAACAAAGTGCTTCTAGCTTTCATGTCATTTGCCTGCCAAAGTTTGATTGCGTTTTTGTTTTGGTCTCATTTTAGATAGATTGCGAAGGTTAGGCACCACGCCCAACAAAAGTGCAACATGAACATGGGTATTTGGTTTGTGGTAAGTACAAGCAGAGTTACTTCCAGAAACGTTGAATGCCACCATTTTTGAAAGGTCAACGCACTTTATGAGCACATGTGACCGTGAGTACAACTTATCTTAATACAGGGTGACCAGCAGTTATTGCAACGGACCACAACTTTTCAAGATTGCATCGAACTTGAAAATTCTATGTTGTGTCAAAAAGACCAAGGAATTCTACATAAACCTCATCAGACGCTCATTGGGCGTAGATACAAGCTGAAATGCACGCATCCATTTTCGTCTTGATTTTGTCGTTTTATCCAATTTTTCTAATTCTTTTGATATTCAAGCCCACTGAGACCGACGTAGAAGGGCTGGTAGGTTACGGAGGTCCTCTGGTCACTTTTCGGAAAGCTTAAATACCCACAAAAATTGAAATTGAAAGTTTGGTTACTGTACTGTCTTGTCACCCTGTATTAGAATGAGCCAATCAGCACTGTTGTTGATTAACAGCCTGATCTTACGTGAAAAATTGAGGAGAAAATCAGCCAGGATTTTTACCAAAATAGAAGTGAGGGCACAATCACCTCGATTGAGGCTCTCGCAAGTTGAGTTGCCGTAAATTCGACAATTTCTGGCTTATTTTTGAGAAGCACTTGCTGATTATTCAAAAACCCTTCGTTGTTGACTTTTACAGCCTCAAATCAATGCGTTACGCGCTTGTGACTGAACTTTGTACCTCCACGACGACATGTTCATTTGTATAATCCGCCGATCCACGCCAAGCGCCCCCTTAACCAACACGGCCTATTTCAATACACATGATAATATCGATTCCGTTTTCACATTTCGATAACAATCTTTTTGTTCGATTCCGCTGTCGCTATCTTCGGCAGTTATGAAAACTACAGTTAGAAAATGGCGGTCGATGTCCGGCTCTGATTATCTTGTCTTCATTACGCTCCTTCTGCTCGGTTTCTTCTTCTATCGGTCCTTTCTTGGTGATGATCGCGTAAGAGGAGGCTGCCCAGCGCAGCTAGCTATCTAAAGCATCGGTTTTAGCTTCAATTTGCTGATGAATACTCGCGTTGCATTGCGGACAAGTTGAAAGACTTGCAAGACGGCGACATCTGGAACAAGTCGTTCCCAATAGTCCAGGAGTGCAAAACCATCTATCTGCAGAATATCGACCAAATCAAGGAGTATTACAACAACGACGAGTTCAAATTCAGCTTTGATCCGATTGGAGACGAGAAGGTAACCGCAAATGCATGTTTTCGCTCAAAATCTCGACTTTAGCTGACCGACTGCAATGTGATTACGCTGGGAATTGGTCATGACACGACTGTAGAAACCAAGTTAAAAGAGACCTACTACTCAGAGTGCAACTTCTACGCCGCTGATCCTATTGCAGCGAAGAACGAGGAGCTGTACAAGCCGATCGGCCAGTATTTCCCGTTTGCAGTGGGAAATGAGACGAAGAAAGAGGTTGCCAACGTCAAAGAAGGTACAAATAGCTCCTAGAAGTGAAGCTCTACCATCCAATTCAGACCCCGAATCGCTGCAATACACGCAGAAAGTCTTCGAGCACGTGGAGCTGATCGAATTCCTCAGAGATCACTTGAAATTGCCGAAAGGAAGTGTCATCGACCATTTGCTGATGGACGTTGAATACGCGGAATACGGGATGCTCGACTACTTCTACAAGAACAGCAAGCTTGTCGAGGCCGGCTACACTGTGTGCCAGTGGAACTTTGAGTGTCATCCGCCCAACGACGAGCAGAGGCAGCAGTTCGGCTCGTTTCTGCGACGCATGGCGGAAGAAGGACGCTTTTTGCCGATTTTCCATTCGAATATCGGCTGGTGGGGTCGATTCTACTTTCTGAACGTGGAAGATGGTCGCTGCTTGGAACGCTACGTGTATGGACAGCTGTTCTAGAATAGATTCGAATGTACAACTGATACGAAGAAACTCGTAATATATCAAATTTGTGGTTTTTGTCCGTTTGGCTCTAATGTTACTTTAATTGCTTGTAAGCTCTTTGTTTGCAAATTTCGACTCAATGACAAACGATTCCAATACGGTGTACAGGCTTCCCAAGGGAGATCAAAGATCGAATTGCGCATCCTCCTCCTTCTTCTGTTCGTTTGTTGCAGCGATTAGGGATGTCATTGTCACTCATTTTTTGAGAAGTGACTGCGCAGCCCGGGGAAACGTGGAGAGAGCAGAACCGGCAAGTGATTCTCTCCAAAATCGTCAAGGAGGATACCGTGACGTTAAGTTTCTTGCCTGGCAGTCGCTGAAGCTCTTCCTCTTCAACGAATGCTCTCTTTTAGGTGGATTGTTTACGAGAATAGGGCAAGTCTTGCATAAAGTTCAACTTCAAGCAAAAATTATCGTTTTAATCTATAAAAACTTGATTGCGGTCAAATGGTCGAACTTCTAGACTATTGTGAATTTCGCAACATGTTCGCACCTTGTGTGTTTTGTGTGAACCGTCTTTCGCATCTGCGTTCGTTCTATTTAACTCATTTGTAACCGAAAAACCACAACGCAGTAATAATGACGTCGCCAATCATTGCAACAAACGAACAAGGCGGCATCCTGCAAAGGATTGATCGTCTTCCGATTGGAAAAGACTTGAAGAACGAATTGAGCGACGAACTTGGCAGAAGAAGGAGAAGGAAGCGCGGCATCGAGCAATTCGATCGGATCTTTGAGCTCCCTTGGAAAGTTCTCTGCGCTCAGACTCCGGATGTTTGTGCAGCCAGGTAGGATGTGTTTCATTTTATTGTTACAGACATGCTTAGGACGCTTTTGAATGAAACCGATTTTGGGGCGGAAGGAACAATGAAGGCGATTGCAGAATACGCGCTCCTTCAAGCGAAAAAACCAACCGCCAAGTTCCCCAAGTTCTCAGACGACGAGAGAAACACTTTGACAAAAAGAGGCTAAGCCTCGTAGCAAAACTGCTTGGTCGACCGGTCAGAGCGATCAAATTCAAAGCAGAAACCAAGTGGAAAGACGTTTTGGGCACGGCGCAGTCGCTCGGCTGTTTGATGGAGGCTGTAAAGAAGGCAAAGTGCTGCAACCCGGTGATTCTCTGCGAAAATGTCGATAAGATCAAGGACGAAAAGTTGAGAAGGCTGATAGAGCAACTTGTACTCCACAAGAGGTCGCATTCGTTTGTAGACCGCTGCATTCAAATACCATTTGATCTATCGAACGTTCTCTTTCTACAGATGCCTGAATCTGACGTATTCGAAGAGCACCTTTGGGATACTACGGAAAAGAAGATTGAACTGATCAAGACATCTGTACTGCCTTCCATCTTGGCTCAGCATGGCTTAGAAGAACGCGCATCTCTCTTCAACGACGATCTGCTGAGGACAGTTATCGATGAGTGCATCAGTGAAATGGGAATCGATAAGTGCAGGGGAGCGCTGATCTCGCTGGCCTATTTCCTTAAGAAAAATCCACAAATTTCGCTTCCTTCTGCCGCATTCGACCATATCAACAAGAAAAGGGAACAATATTGGACTGAACCAACCCTAAAACCCTATCAAAACAGCAAGAATCTGCCTGTCGGTGTAGCGACAATGTTGGCCGTTGATTACTTTTTTGAAAAAGGGCGTATCATGTGTCTTCGAACGACATTCTCTCCGAAAAGCAGCATAAACGGCTCAGTTGACGGACGGCAGGTGTTTGACATTGCTTACAACTACGTTTGCAGCAATCGCAAAAGACTGGGCATTTCTTCCAATGTTCTGAGGGTAAGCTTTCGGAAACTCGAATAACTGATGTTTTTCAATATTTAGAAACACTTTAATCTTACATATGACAGATGCGAGGGATTTTCACTCGGATGCGCAACGTTTCTCTCTCTATTTTCGCTGCTCACCAATCGGCGCATCAGAAACGATACCGCTGTGAGCGGGCAAATCAGCCTTTCCGGACAAATTCTTGCAATCGGCGGTGTCTACTACAAAACTTACGCAGCCTACAAGTGGGGCGCGCGAAGAATCGTCTTTACGAGCCAGAACAAAGAGGACGTTGAGAACACAGTCGACGATAAACTCAAGGCGAGTGTGGAGCCTTAAATCGGTCTAAATTTTGGAATTTTAGACAAAAATGGAGTTTGTATACGTCGATACAATCGACGAGCTAATCGAAGCGACGATGGAAGAGCGGAAATTCCACAAGCGAGCGGATAAAATCTGAAATATAACCTCTTCTATTGTTTTTGTGTGTGTATGGACCATAAAATATGAAATCTCATTATTTTGTTCTGTGCAGTACACTAATAGGGTTTTTTCTCTTTAAAAACGGGGATTTGTTCTCGTTGCTATGGTTGGAACTTGCCGGTTCACTGTTTTCAATAAAGCTACGCACTTAGTGCAATCAGTGTTTAGGCTGTTGTGCCTTGCCATCTGAAACAACCTTTAAAAAGGACGGCATTTGCAGTTTTTGGCTGTAACACTGGCTTGTTACAGATCGATATTGTGAACTGATGACATGAGCACAAAGCGTACAACATTCAATTTGTAAGAGAAAGACTCGGTTCGCGACCTGAAGTAGGCAATTTATAGACAAATCTTCCATTTCCAGACAATCCAACCCGTTTATCTGTTCGCGCAACACTACAACAACGACTCATGTAGATCGTTTATGATAGCAAAAGTCTTCTTCCGGAATCTACTCGAGTGTATTTCAGATTTGGAGATGAGCGGCCACAGTTGCCATAAAAGGAATCCTGAAAAACTTTGTAAAGTCTGCATAAACGGGCAAATACTCTAATTATTAGGTAAAAACTGGTCCAAGTGATGTCGATCAAGCGACAATTTTTCTTTTAATTTTAGGTAAAATTTGGCGACTAAAATGAAGAAGAACAACTTACTGAAATCAGAGTAATTTCCAGGCCGGCCGGCCTGTTCTACGCGAGTATGGACGTTTTGATTCACATTGTGCATTGCAGCGCCAAACTGTTGATCCATTTCGTTCTTTACTTTCGTCAGATTAGGCTGTACAGGCTCAGCCAGGTACTCGTCTGAAATAATAAGAACATTTTAGCATAATTAACTCTGAATTAAGAGAAAAAGCAGTTAGTCCAGCTGCCAAAAATGTCTGGTCTGAACCAGTCTAGACTTACTAAAATCAATATGATCGTCCGTCTGGAAAAAATCGTGATGACTGTTGTTCTCAAAGCACTGATTGTATTCTTCAATCGCGTTGCCAAATTCTTGATCAATCTTGTTGTCTTTGGCTGAAACTGGAATTTCTCGCTCTGTGTAGTACTCGTCTGAAATAGGACTTTAATACAAAGAAGCAGCTTTGCTATCTTTACCTTCGCTTTGATCCCCCAATTCTTCATCTTCATCAATCTCTGACTCATCGTCTTTCTTGTCAGACTTGGATGCCTTGCTTTCCACGGTCTTTGTCGGCTTTATCAATCCTCGCGGATTCATTTCATCCA
The DNA here is from genome assembly GCA_007213375.1 of Steinernema feltiae. Lineage (NCBI taxonomy): Eukaryota > Metazoa > Nematoda > Chromadorea > Rhabditida > Steinernematidae > Steinernema > Steinernema feltiae. The sequence goes on from MQUG01000242.1 coordinate 120,235, forward strand.
AGAAAGGCACGCGTCCGCGCCAATTCTGTGGACCGTCCGGAATGAAATAGTACATTCTTAGGGAACGCCAGGCTTGATAGGCGTCGAGTTCATTGACTAAACGCTGCTCTTATAGAAAAAGGGCATGAAAGTGGACATCGCTGACCTTCTGGGTACTTTTGTTTAACTGCTGCGATTATTTTCGTCCACGCATCGATCACATCGCTCTTCAGAGTGTCCGGCGTCTTGTGATTCGACAGCGTCAAACAGTAGAAACAGCGATATTTGCCTATTTCTTTGATCAAATGTCTTGTTAGTCGATAAGAGTTGGCCAAGACGAATTTGTCAATGTTCGCGTGGATCTGAGGAACAGATTTGAGTCTCTCCTGTTCAAGTTTCTCAATTTCTTCTGCTTCAGAAGAGTCGGTTGTTACTGAGGAGACCGACGAAACGGACGAGATCTCGCCGTCGTCGTTGTTGTCTCCATTCCGGCTGGATTTCATAGGAGACTGGAGTTTCGATTTCTTGATTCTCTGAAATCAACCGTTCAATTCAGTTAACAAACTGTGTTTGTGTTCGACAATCGAATGACTACAAACAGTAACATGTAGGCCGATGTTTAAACCACAATTACATAGCTCTATTTTTGCTATTTTTAATATTTGACATTCTGGTGTTAGGCCCAAGAACGACAAAGCCAAAATCTAATTGATCCAATGGAAAAGGACCTATTAAATACATAGGCAAAATTATGGAAATACGTTCAGTTGCGCTTTTTCAACAGACCCTGACTGTTGAAGGTCTCGCATTGCCTAATACATAATGAAGTTGTACAAAGATAGTGGTTTCAAGCGTTTACAGTGCCAGAATGCGTATACGAGAACTGAACCAAATGCGGGAGTTTTGATATTTTCCCTACATTTCAGTGGAACTAACGGACTCTCAAATATTGTAGCCGTTGCTCCGAAATCTAGTGGTTCGTTTCGCTCTACAATAATGCCCCAGTATCATCAGTAACTCACATTAGATTCCGTCGCAGAAATCGTTCGTTTCCTTCTCCACTCGTCCAAATAGGCCAACTTTCCCTGATAGCGTTTTGGACACAGTTTGGTGTGATATTTTTCTCGGAATTTCCGCCACGATTTCCACGCCGTGTCTTCCGGAACTAAACAAAATATAAGAAAAGCCTCAGCAGCATGTGACTCACTCTCCTCGCATTCTCCTTTCAGAACCTCGAAAACCTTCTTCCACGCTTCCTTCGCTGTCTCGGGCAAGTCATCAACGTCCACCATGCTCGGCTGATAGATTGTGTAGAGCTCGGGGTATTTGCCGATTTCCTCTAGCATCAGGTCCATTTTGCCGACGCCATAGCGGAGTCGTAGGGATTTGTGATTTTCTGCGGTCTCCTAAAATCATTAGCAACTAATAAATTGAGTTTTTCAATGACGGTGCATGCATGATGGTTGCATCCGTACGGATTGAACTAAGACTACTAGCAAGACTACTAGCCAATAGTATTGAATTATGATTGCGGTGTAACTACATAGTGCTAATTTTTTTTGCAAATTTCAGTTGTAGACAAATATCCGCCTAAACGTGGTCATTTGACATAACATGAAATGACGAAATTTCGCTTTTACGAGGATGGTAAAGTTGTGAACCCTCGGCAAAAGCTCAAAGCTCCTACGAGTTCCTATAAAAGGCATACTGAGCCAACTTAGCAATGTCAGTTTTCAGCCACTTGATCCATATCCAACCATCCTGTTACCATTTGAAAAACGTCAAAGCGGATTGTTTTTTGGTTGCTTTTTGACGATCAACGATGCAACGTTTAAACCTCAATTGCCAGAAATAGAGACGTCTAAAACGATAATAAAAACAGATCCAGGTTTAAACCAAATGCTTAGTTTCGACACTTTAAAATTGTTGCTGAAAACCGCACAATTATCCTCGTCCTCACCTTGTACGTTCGCTCGGTTTTGTTCATCTCCTTGACGCCATCCAAAAACGCCAGCGCTTTCCTGAATCGCGCAACTTTCTGGTCTTCTTTTGTTCCGTAATTTCGCTTCATCGTCCGCCAACAACCAAAAACTGTGCGATCTGATACTGAAATTCAAATCCTCCTATTAACTCACGAAACGGCTGTACTCACTCCCAGGATAATGCCGATCCATTGCTTCCATAACCTTTGCCCATGACGCTCTCGCTTCTTCCGTTTTGAACGATTCCGATTTGTAGGTCGTCCCCAAACTCCATTTGTAGATCTCCTTGTATTTGCCCACTTCTTCGAGCATTCTCAGCACCGCTTTGTCCCCGTAGTGGGAGAGAGGAACGGTCCTAGTGAACGCAAACTGTTCCTTCATTTTGAACAGATAGGAAATGCTCTCTTTGGGGATGTCATCGGCGGTTCTGTACGAATACGTCTGTCTGATCAGTTTCCACAACGCCCAGACATCGTTGATTTTGACTAAAATTCAATTTTAGCCCAAAAACTAGCACGCAAAGCTTACTTTCAGGACAGGCAACCTGCAGACAGCCGATGACCTTCTTCCATGCCTCCGCCGCCTCTCCTTTCAGGTTCTCTTGTTCGCTATTAGCGCCGTACAGCGCTAGAGAATAGAATTCGGGGTATTTTCCAACCTCCGACAGCAGCAGATGGAATGTGTCGGCGCCATAATTTGCTTTAAACTTTTCCACGTAGCTGATTTTGCCTCTCCTCTGCAAATTTTAGTCTAGAATCGATGAAATCCAACTGATTTAGGTTACTTTTCGTCTCCTCTGCTTTGGCGCCGCCGCCGACTCGTCACGCTCCGACGCTTCTCCATCGGCCGATTCCACGTCAGCGCCGTTTTCGTCCTTCTTGCCAGCTTCTCGTCCATACTTTGAACTTCTCGGTTTAAAGGCCACAAACTCGTCCTCGCTATCGTCCTCATCGTTGTCGAGCTCTTGAAATTCAGAGTATCAGCATCAGCCAGGAATAATCGCGTTGATCTCCGTCGGTCATCCATCGCGGTCGATGCAACAAACGAACATCGATCAATTTATTTTGTCGTTTTACACAAAAAATTGGTTCGTTTCGCATGTTCGTATTCTTGTCAGGAGGTGGGAAACAAGCGAAGCTGAGCTTGAAAGTTGAAGCTTCCCGTTTTGGTTGGCGTTTGTTAAAGATTGGTTAAGGAAAGGACCACACAGATCGGTGAAGGCTTAATAGGCATTGTCATGTTAAGCGATAAAACGCAACTTTTTGTGTCTTTCGTCAACTGTGATGATTTTGAACGACGCTGAATCGGATTTAGAACGTGATCTCAAGATACTTTCTGGTGTTTTATGTCGTCGTCGCAGTGAATCCAATTCAAACAGACGGCCACGAAGCCGCGGCCATTTATCGTGTCGATTGGAAATATGAAAATACATTGGACTAATTTGTTAATAGAGAGCTCAATAGCCAATTTCCGACTTGTCGACTGCTTTGTTTCACCATTAAGATGCAAACTGAAATTACAAAGCAATATTCATGTGTCATTCAGACCCGTTCGTTTATTCCTTTTGAAGGTGCTGATATTTTATCCCACGACGTTCCAATGACCAACGGTTTCAGCTTCACACTACCTTCTTCCTGCCTTTGTTACTTTTGCGTGTGGGAATTTTTGACACAATTCGTCCGGAAGTAAATTCACGCTTGTATGTAGGTGAGATTACGCAAGCTGTATTCAGCTTTAGTGTAGCAAAAAGGTGTTTTATGACGGCAAAAGTTTCTTAACACGTATCCCTCTGGTACGGCCTGGCTGTTCAGATGACGGGGATCTGAGTCCGGTTAAGATCCGCTGGAGTGGATGAACTCTTAAGCGGCAAGTAGTCATGAATTAATGGAACTACGGCTGTTACAATGCTTCTAGGATGCGGGCACTGGCCAGGAGAGGTGTCATGCATGCTATCTGATGTAGGATCAGCTGTCTGATAACACCCCTGACATCGGGTTACCTGCGAACCATCGGACACTCACTTGCACGGTGGCAATTCCCAAACATCTGATAAGTGCTTATCTAAATGATTACCATGGAGCCACTTTAACCACTAACTATCGGAACAACCAGTTCCAGAGGTATACGTTTCAAGAGCCCTTTGCCGTCATAAAACGTCATTTTGCTATTGCCCGAAGCACAAGTTTCAAGGAAAGGATTTATCATTCCATTGACTTGAACGGCCCCCGGCCTAATTGACTATGAAGCAAGCATTGTGACGTCAACAGTAATAATTGGTATTTTCTTAAATAGACACAAATTTCACTTTTCCACACAAACAGGTGGAAAAAACACAAAAAAACAGGTCGTCACTGGGAGCAACCCACATTGACCTTTAATTACTGAGCATCCTGGACTGACTGCCGTTCTTTGAAGACGATCCTTGCGTAACACTCGCCACACTGATCACTTTGACTGTGTTCTTCTTCAGACCGCATCGGAGCAGATCGCAGAGAACCTGCTTGTAGGGTGTGAACGCGATGAAAGTGGAGACGGTAATCACCGGAATGCGAGCCTAAAAGAGAATTCCGTCCATTTCACTAAAATTTCCGCATTTTCTGCCTACATAAGAAGAATAGCGCACAGCTTCACTGAAGACGATCAATGTGGCCGTGAGATACGGATAGTGAATCATGTCATCTTCAGGAATGACGCTCGCAATGTTGTTGAACACGTTTCCCGGTATAATCGGCAGCAGAAGAATGTTGGGCGCGGTCGCGTAGACGATAATCGAGAGGAGTTGTCTGCGGTGCACCGTTGTGGAGTTTCCGCTCCTTGAATTCGCTTTAACATGGTGGACAATGGACTTGATAGACTGAATTGGCGATTACTAGAGCTTCAATTCTGCGTGCAACCTTACCAACGCGTACAGCGTCATAAGAAGAACAATTGGCGCCATGGAGAAGAGCTGAAAAACGTAGAAAACCGCCGAATCCATGAAATTGACGATTGGATTATTGGGAAAAACGGCTGGTAGTGCGGAGACGACGTTCGCCATGGTTGACTTTAGGCAAATAACGATGAATCCAATGGAGAAAATCCGGTTCCTCTTCCTGAATGTTGTAGTTCGCTGTGGGAGCCAAGAAGAAACTCTCACTTTTGACCGAAATACTTTTGAAATTTCATGGGATACTGGTAGGACGTGTAGGTCATCAGAACCATGAACATTGCCATCACGCGGTAGACTTGAGAGGAGATGTCGTGGAAGAGTTTGCCGATAGCGGGGACGAGGTTTAGACTGGAAATTTGTAAATCAAGTAAATTACAGAATGAACTAAATGGACTATTGCCTCACCAAATGCCCTTTTCTGCACGTAGCGCTTAGCTCACTGTTAGGTATGTAACCTGGCACTTACCTCGCGGTGCCCTACGAAACCTGGTAAGCCAAAAAACTAGGCTAAAAGACTAAGGCATCGCCCAGCTCCAGCTCAGTTAACGTCATGCAACGCTGAACTAAGCAACCTAACCCCAATAGCAATGAAAACGACAACACCAAGCCTAAACAGTAGCGCTTAGCACTGTTAGGTGTGACCTGGCATCTGGCTCGCTGAGCCCTACGTTGACCGTTTGCAACCGTATTCTTTCGACAAAATGGCCAACCTTCCGTAGTAGTATCTTCCGGTCGAGTCGACCAATCCCTCCAACTGCAAGATGCAGATCGTGAGCTGAACAATCTCGCCTGGAGCGTGTGCAAAATAGAGCCAGAGCGTGTAGAGGCGGCACATGTCCTTCCGGTCAACTTTGAGTGAGACAAGGATAGTGAAGGCGATCAGAGGGATGTTGATTGACGAGATGGTGAGCTGTAGGGGAACGCTGTCCGGGAAGAACTTTTCTAAAAACGACGTTATCGTAGCAGGATGACAAAAACCCTCAAGATCATACCTAAGAAATTGACAGCATGCGTTGTATTTGAATCCATGGCTGACCGTTTGCAGCGCAGTTAACTAAAATGACTCAAAAACTTTGTGAGAACTTCTCAGCGATGCAATCGGCAAAATGCCCTGAAGCTAAAAGTGGCTATTTGTACTTGAGGCGCACACGTGTTCGCTGCATATTAGTGGAAACAAATTGATGTCAGGGGGCGCTGCTAGCCAAGCCAATTGGGTTTTGGTACAATTTCGGCTTCCAATTGATGAAATTCCATAAATGCAGCATACGAAATTGCAAAAACCCGATTTTTAAAGGATTTTTTCAGAAACTAACAGGTTCTGAAAACAGGTTCTTATGCTGCGCTGGCTTATCTCGCAAAGACGTGAGTTTTTGTACAGTGACTAAGAAACAGCAACGAACCGTTCTCGAACCATCGTTTTCCCGATGGAGGCATTTAAATTTGCAATCATGATGGCGAACGGTAGCTTTAGCCCAATCAGGTTGATTGCTACCTGTCTGTGATAGCACAATTGACATCTATAATTTCAGCATCTTTAATTGCTCGTTTATCTCACAAAGTTTGCAATATGACGGTGAATGCGGGGCAGAAGGCTCTGTAAACAGCAGCAAGGATCGTTTATCCGTTTTCCCGGTGAAGGCATTTAAATTTGAGCTCATAATGGGGAAGTATTTTTATTTTTAGATTCTGTAACGTCAGCTTTAAGGCCTATTCCGGCGCTGTCCTCTTAGGTGGTTTGCTACCATGATTGTCGATCTGTTACGTGTTTTTCGGAAGCACAACATTAGCTGACGTAAGATCAGCTATCTGCATGCATCGGGCTCTCTGGGATCCATCTGTAAAATCTCATTTAAGTGTAAAACAAGGACCATTGGCTGTTGCTTCCTAAAGCAACGACATTGCATTTAATTTCATCACAAGTTTCACAAGTTTCAAACAACAAACAACGTTTCATTCCTCTTATTTTGACGAAGAAGTTCCCTGCGAGGCTGTGACCGTAAAAACGCTCACTGCGTTCTTCTTCCACTTGCCTCCGAGAACGCTTAGAAGCGCCTGTCGATAGGGAGTGAATGCGATGAAAGTCGAAATGGTGATGACCGTGACGCGGACCTAAAAACCATGCCTTGAATCGTTCAAGCACTTTTGGCTTATTACATATGAGCAAAATCGTATGACAGTACTGAACTGTCCGGCTGTCGCGGTCAGTCGAGGATAGAGATAGAGTTGCTCGTTTGGAATTACAGCGATCATATTCACAACCACGTTTGCAGCGATTATCGGCAGCAGAAGGATGTTCGGCGCTGTCGCGTAGACAATTGTAGAGAGCAACTGTCTACGATGAATTAGGGTAGACCTTCCGCACCGGCTGTTCTTGGACACATGGTGAACGATTGCTTTAATAGACTGAAAACGCCGTTATTTCTGAGCCTGCGATTCACAGATCCTACCAGAGCATAAAGCGCAATCATCAGGACTATAGGAGCCATTGAGAACACTTGAAAGACGTAGAACGCGCTCATGTTCACGATTGCAGAAGCTTCGTTTTCGATGAAAATGTACGGATAGAGGGTGCTGAACGATGAGAGGAGCGACTTGACGCAGATGACAATGAATCCGATGCAGAAGAACTTGTTGCGTCTCCTAAACGGCATAAATTGGCATAAAAATGCATTGAAAGCCTCACTTTAGACCAAACAGCCTACTGAAAGCCATCGGATACTTGTAAGATGTGTACGTCATTGTCACCATGAACAGCGCGAGGATACGGTAGACGTGTGATGAGATGTCATGAAAGGTCTTGCCAATCATAGGGATCAAGTTTAGCCTAAAATTAATAAAGTTAACTTAAATTTTTAAAATCTTCCCACTCTTCAATGTAGAAATTGCCTGTCGCGTCGACCAATCCTTCCAGTTGACAGATGCTAATTACAATCTGGACCAGCTCGTTAGGAGCGTGTGCACAGTACAGCCAGAGAGTGTACAAACGGCACATGTCCTTCCGGTCGACTCTGAGAGAGATGGTGATGGTGGCGAGGATCAAAAGAAGATTAACAGAGGAGACCGTGAGATGTAGGGGGATGTCAAATGGAAAGAATTCAGCTAAATGATCTACTCTCTAATTCACGTTTGACATCTGTTACATACAAACGACTTTAAGCTTCGAATCGGTCGCATCGAGTTCTTCCTCCATTCTAGCGATCTAGAATGAACGCTTTCTGCAAGCGTAAACAGGTGAAATACGAGCTGCTGAACTGCAACAAGCGATGAAATGCCCGGAAGCTATGAATGGAACAATTGTAGTTTGCAAATATCTTGCGTGAGCAATCGAACACGCGGATTGTTGCATGTTTATGGAAATAGCCGCGGAATTGTAGTCTTGCAAGCGGAGAACATCCACAAGACCAACGGCTAGGGCTAGAGCTAATAGCTTTGGCTAAAGATAAAAGAGCGAAAGAATGCACTTTTAATCTCTTTTATCCGCTTTAATCTCGCATGCGACAACTGGGCTCTAAAGACACAAAACTGAAGAAATTAAATCCTGAGCCAAAACTTTGGTTCAACTGAATTTTGTGTATGGTCAACTTGGAGCTCTTACTGAAGTCGTAACGCTCTTACACTTCGTTGTAAGCTAACCATACCGTAACTGCCTTAGCCTCACTGCCTTGGTCTTTGCCTTAACAGGGCGCCAAGTTGGCCATGTACCAAGTTTAATAATCGCTTTGGCTAGAGATAAACAAGCGCACTTAAAACTTCTTGTTCCCTCATCAATCTCGTAAGCGACAAGTCGGCACTAAAGACACGAGACTGAACAACTTTGCCTGAATTTGGCGCCTAATTAATTAGGTCTCACTGTCATAGTCTTTGTCTTAACATGGCGCCAAGATTGCCAAGTACCATGTTATTGACGGCAAGTATCCTGACGCCAAGCTTACTAAAATAGCTCTAAAACCGCTCTAAATCAAGTAGACACTTTTGGCGTACCTACACCTACAATGAACAGCGAACAGCCTTTCTCGTGTTGGTGCAGTTTCTTTTATCTTTTATCCTTTTATCCTCTTTAATCTCGTCAGCGACAAACTAATCAAACTAGACAGACAAACAAACTAAGCGACAAACGACAAACAAAAAACAGCGACTCGGCACTAAAAAACACAAAACTGGAAAACTTACAATTAGAGCCAAAACTGGTCTTCAACTGAATTTTGTGTATGGCCAACTTGGTGCCTGATCGTAACGCTCTTACACTTCGTTCTAAGCTAACCATACAGTAACTGCCTTAGCTTCAAGCTCACTGCCTTGGTCTTTGCCTTAACATGGCGCCAAGTTGATATACACCAATAAAGAGACTCACAAAGTGCCTATGAACAGCGAACAGCCTTTCGAAGCTCTTGTTGGTGTACATTCTCTTTCTCAAACGTGTGAAATTTTGATTTTTCCATCGTTTCCCACAAACTGTGTCCGTGCGAATCTGTCTATGCGGTCACTTCCAAATCTAATCCGCTTTGTAGAGCAGAAATGTTATTTTTAAAAGTGATCGCACGGAAGTATTGTATCCGAGTGCACCTGGAGGCCTATTTACACGCAATACAGCGTCATATCGCGTCATTTCAATTCTTTAGTCTTTAACCGAACTTTCGAGGATTTTGAATGTGGATTTGACTTCTTGAATTTGACATCTGCGAAAGCTGAGATACGGTAATCGTGTGCGCGTGTTCCTTTCTGCATCTGAGCAGGACGAGCAGAGCGTTACGGTAGGAGGTGAATGCGACGAATGTGGAAATGGTGATTATTGGGATTCTTATCTGAAATTCAAGCTTTAGGTCATGATTCAGCTCCGCTCACGCTCACATAGGCGCAGTGCTTGTGGACAAGATTGTTAATCGACATCATTTTCAAAACAAGCGGATGATCGAGCGCAAAAGTCTCAGCGTCCACATTCGCCAAGATGATATTGAACACGTTGCCCACTACCGTAGGCAACAGGAGCAGATTAGGAGCGCTGGCGTAGACGATGATTGAGCTGAGCTGCTTTTGATGGATCACATTTGAGTCTCCGCGCTTTCCAGTTTGTTTCACATGGTGGAGAATCGTTTTAATCGACTAGAACTCATTGTACTACGGTAGTTGGCAGTTTTGTCTTACCAGGACGTACAGGATGATCATGAAGATCACCGGCGAAATCGCGATAAATTGCAGAATATAGAAGATTGCTCGCATGAGGTGTTCTTTGACGCCGTCTTCTCCAATAAAAAACGGTAAGAGAGTCAGTAAATTGCTCACAAAAGCGATAAAAATCATGAAAATCAAGCCGATTAGAAAGACCTTGTTCCGTTTCCTAAAAAACGACGATTTTAGTTCGCGATTGTGATTTGAGAGGGCTTACTTGACGCCGAAAAACGTTTGAAGCGTTATGGGGTACTTGTAAGATATGAACGTCATAAAGACCATCAGAAGAGCGAGAATACGGTAGACTTGCGAGGCGACGTCTTGGAAGAGTTTACCGATCATTGGGATCAGGTTTAGTCTAAAATGGGATTAGTCTGTCTAGACTGAAATGTTAAAATAAGTGAAAAATAGCAAATTTTCTAGCTAGAAGTAAGGTTCCATTAAGCTCACTAAGTCAGGATCAAATTTAAGCCAGCTACGGCTGAAGCTAGGCTGAACTAATCATGTACAACTGAATAAAGGTTACCAATCGGACGGAACAACTCATACATGAAAACTCTAAGTCTAAGACAAGTTCAATTGATAATCTCATTCGCGTTTTTAAAGAAGGCTGAATTTTACCATAAAAGCAGCTCTTACTACAGCGCAAAAATTGTGCCAACTGAATTTTAGGAGCTAAGGAGGATATCCAAACAAAATGGTCAAATTTGAACTCCACTCACTCTCCAATGTAGAAGAATCCACTCGAATCCACGACTCCTGCAAGCTGCAGAATGCTGATGTTTATCTGCACTAAATCCGACGGTCCATGAGCCAAATAGAGCCACAGCGTGAACAGCCGAGACATGTCCTTGCGATCAATCCGCAAGGAAATGATGATCGTGAAAATGATCAAAACTAAATTGATCGAAGAGACGATGAGTTGCGTGAGAGGAACGTTTTGGAAGATTGGTAACACGGCGCCCGACGACATTTGCGCGGGCGCAATCGTCAAATGAGACGTGTGTTGACTTTGGCTTCGGGGAGATTCGGCAGGTGATTGTGAGTTGGCTGTGGACACAAATCGTTTATGCATAATGCGTAAGAATCCATCACGTAGGTTAAGTGGATTTCAGCCGAATTGACCTCATTACTACTGAATTTATAAATAGATCGATTGATGGAGTGGCAACAGGCCGAGAAAACAGATTCCGTGTATTTCTCCGTAATTAATTCACGTTTTATGACCCAAAACGAACTTTAAAGCTTTGCTGTGACGCATCACAGACTCTGACAAGCGTAGGCATGCGTTCTGTGCTAGCGGACGTCATCAATTATTATGAGAAATCAGAAAAAATGGGTAATTTATCAGCCCCACGCAAATGAGACCAAATGAGTGGGGACCTTTTGCTCTGGCATACACTACTGTCTTCGATTGGATTCATGGAATCTGCAGATTAACCCGATTACCCCGGGTTCACTGATTTATGATATTCGCGCGCGCAGCATTGTATCAAAACACTTCCGCCATCGCTACTGCTTCATGTGTGTTTGTCAGCTGCCGTTATGGCACCTTTCAACTCAATTAATTGTGCGTATACTAAACATCAAGTTCCGTAGCACCTAATAAGAAAAAAAGCAGTAGTACTTGTGCGTTGTGTCAGGAAAGCATACTCAATCGATAGGAAAACAGATTTTAGTCGAGAATTCAGCAGTTTTGGGAAGAAATCATAAATTGGCTCTAGCAACGAAAATGACAGCAACACAAATTGAAGCTCTGGACGCTCGAAAATGCGAGTAAACAAGGGCAACGTCCAAATGAAAAGTGAGTGGATGATGTTTATGTTGTTGTAGTCTGTTAAGTCTAAGAGGGAACAACGTCCAGGTTGAGCGAATGGCTAGTTTGAGGGTCTCTGTGCTTCGGGTGCGGAAATCGCAAATTTATTAAGAAAATTTAGGAATTGATTCCCTGATTCTCCGGTAGAATCTGAGACAGTCAGGGAATCAGGATTGCGGGTCAGGTTCCCCGGGGACTCAGATTCTTCCGGAGAACCGATTCTCTCACATTGTCTGTCTATGTCTCTCAAGTCTCTTAAGTCCCTTTGTCGTCCGTTAAGAAGGAACAATGGCTGCAACGTCCAAACTGAGCGAATGGCTAGATTGCGGTCTCTGTTTATGTCTCTGCGCTCTACTTCATATCCGCCTAACACATCGGGTTCGTTACAAAATAACGTCACAAGCGCGCTGTTAACACACGTAGGCGATTCCAGAAATCACATTAATTGCGCTCAAGTGCAGATTGTTTGTGTCCGTACTGGTGCGCCAATCACTCGGATAATCCGTCTTCTCGACGTGAACAGATTGAAGAGAACGTGTCTGTAGGGTTTGAAAGCCAAAAACGTAGAAATTGTGAGGACTGGCACTCTGACCTGTAAAATGAGGATTGAAAATGAATTCGAGTGTTAGCTCACGTAGTAGGAGTAAATGTTAGCTACTGAAACCACTCTCAAAACCCAAGAATTGGATTTTCTGTCTCGTCATCCATGGGCTGATGCGCTATAATGATGGAGGAGATGTTTCCCACAAACGCAGGGAAAAGTAGCAGGTTCGGAGCGGTCGAGTAGATCACAACCGAGATAAGTTGGCGTTGTTGTGCGGCGATCGATTCGCCTCTTCTGGCTTTGATTCGTGCGTATCGTACGATTGCAGCAAGGGACTGAAAATGTGGAATTTGTGCTATTTTGGAGTGGTTATATAATTCAAAGACATGCAGCGACTTGCGGTGGCATCTTGAGAATCACTTTTCAGGCCCTTTTTAGCCTTTTTCAATTGCCCTAGCATTTGAGCAGAACTTACCAAACAGTACAGTACAGTAATTAGCATAATTGGAGTTAGATTGAATATCTGAACCAAGTAATAGAGCAAGCGGGCGACGATCATGAGAACTTTTTGGTCTTCGTAGACTGGCAGCCAAGACAGCGCGTTACCCATTAGCACACAGAAGCAGAGGAACAGAAATCCAAGTAGGAACGTCTGATGTCTCTTTCTGAATCGAAATCCCACTTTAGCGCTTCTTCTGAGTGACCCACGCTGGTTTGAAGATCCTCTGATAGGCGAACGGGTACCTGTAGGACGTGTACACCATGAACACCAAAAGCAGAGCGAGCACACGGTAGACCTGAGATGCGAGATCCTGGAGGTATTTGTTGATGATCATTGTTGAGTTTAAACTGAAAATTGGCGTCAAATCAAAGTAGCGCCAACGAACCTTCCCAAGACGAAATAGCGGTTCATGTTGACGACACCGCTCAGCTGAAGAGTGGCCAGAACGGCTTGGAATCCTTCGCTTGGCGCTTGTGCAAGAAAGAGCCAGAGCGTGCACGCTCGACAAAGGTCTTTTTTGTCGATTTTCAGAGAAACCGCCACCACAACGGCGATGTACGTCAAGTTTATGCATGAAACTCCTAATTGAGCTCCTGCATTTTTTGAAAAAAGGGCTGAAAGAGCAATTTTTGAGCAATTCAAGCGGATGAATGTGAATTACGCAAGGAAATGGACGTGTCGTTAATCAGTTCTTCAGAAGTCGCCAAGACAAACATAACAAACACTTTTTGCTGGCGTAGAATGCAAAAACTGGGTAGTAGCGTTGCTGGGAGGGCGTTTCCGGCAGCAGGTGCACATAGAATTGAATAATCTTTGCTTTAAGCACACACCTTTCAAGTCGAGCACATTAAGGTTACCAAGTATGCGAGCGTTTTTGGTGCCACGGCAGAGACAAGCCACGTTCTTATGAAGGTGCTGAGTTGTTAGTTCAGAACGTTGAATTTTTGTGAGACAAAAAAGACAGGAAAACAGGGTTTAAACCAAGTGCGTTTGGCATCACTGCAATCAATTTGGCTCCATTTAAGCGCCTATCTTTCTACGAAGCCAGGTAATTGATTCAAATTACTAGGCTAAAAGACTAAGGCTAACTGAACGCTAAAACGGGTACGGTATGGTTAGTCTAGTCGCGCTGTAAATCAGTTGTTTACAACGTCTTTGAAGCCTTTTATTAAGCCATTTAGGCTAAAGGGCTAAAGGCATTAGTATGGTGAACCAAGTACGGTATGTTTAGCCTAGGACAGAGTCTAAGCGAGTTACTATCCGTTGCCTCGTTGACCATTGTTGATTTTCCGTTGTTCTAATTCGCGGTGGGCGACAGGCCAATGCTCTACGAATCAGCCATTTGTTGCGATGTTTTCCATTAATAACAATTGGCGCTTAGCAGTCCGAGTTATTCACCTTTGTGTTGGCGTCATTTTGTGCAAGATCAGATCCGCGAGAGGAACAATGAAACGTTCCTGTGACACTATTCAACACATTGTCTTCAATTGCAGCTTAGGAAAACTATTTTTATCAAAAGAATCGCATTGAATAGAAGCTTTAAAATCCGCTTTTGAAACATACAACAACAAATCAGTACAGAAATTTTACATCAAATTACAATCCCCAGTGCGGATTCGTGCAGATGCACTCAGTTGAGAGGTAGCAGCACACACGGCAAAGGCTCGGCATACAGGGCATGGGCGAGCCGACCATGAACCGATAGGGGTCATCAATGGTATTGCCCAAGGGTGAATCTGAATTCAATATTTCAACGTATTTTAATGTCATTTTCCAGCAGTTGCTACCTGATCGTTCGTGAAGCGACTCCTCCGCCGGTTGATTGGCGATTTGAAAATCTTGAATCGGCGGCCATGCAGCGCTTGTGGATGCGGCGGTGATGGGTTGACACTCTGGAATTGATCTCTTAAAATGCTAGTCCAAATTGGTTTTCAAACCTCGAATAAGTCGACTTTGTGAGCGCGTCACCAAGCGAAGGGAATTCAAAGTCTCCTGTGCTTGAATGACTTCAGCGGGGATCTGATGATCAGTCGTCGGGTAGGGGTCCTCTGGAGTGCGCGGTTCTTCGGGGGTTCTTCAGCATCCATTTGATCGTCATCCAAAAAAGCCAACGCCAAGGCGTTCTTTTTCACACGGCTGCCATTTCGCAACTTCTTCCACGCTATGAATACCGCAAGGTCGTCGACTGAAATTGATTTTAAGCGACTCAACTTGTAATACCGCGCTCGTACCTGACGGGAATCTGCGTCTCATCGCCATCATGATCTTCTGCCAGTCGCTCTGAGTGATTTCGGGGAGACGAGCCGGACTTCCAATATGATTGAGATCAGTTTTGTAAAAGTTTGGGTGCTGCGAGGCGTTTGAAATCAACAGGTCGACCGATTTTTGCCCGTAGCTCGTCTTCATTGCCGCTTTACGATTGACCATCCCCTGAAAGATCGTCTTAAAGTGATTGAGTTGAATTGAGTAATCAGGCGAGTCGCCTTGTCAAGAGACTGGAATTTTCAGTTCTTAAAATGCTTTTCAATGAAACCGACAAGTTCACCGCGCCATTTAGAAGTGACCTCGCGTGTTAGTCATCTCGCTTTGATCAAAAAACCAACAATTTTAATAGCCTTCTTTTGATTAATGCTTTCCTAAATAATCGTTTGGCTCTTAACTCCAGTTGAAGTAGTTTTCTAAGCAATCAAACGTGCCAAAATCAGCCAAAAACTGAAAGGTTGCATTGAGTCATCTCTTTGTCAAAAAAACTGCACTTTTGAGTTTGAATAACGAGCTCTTTAAAGAAGCCGGAAAGTCAAAGTTTTTCGATTAATATTTGATCTTTAAAATTCAATTTAGCGCCGCCAATTACTAATCTATCTCAGCTATCTCAGTTTCGGTTATCACGCTTCTGTGACGACTTTTATCGCCACGTTTTCGCCAAGCTATAAGCTCCGTTCACCTCAAATTTAAATTCTTTTGAGAATGAGTACGCCTCAGTGAGGTGAAATCGTTTAAAAAGTCATCAACTCGACTCAATTCTCAACTGGTTGTCTAGACTGGAAATGACTTACTTCTCCGCTCAGTTTCGCAATTGCCGGCGGCAATTTTTTTCCTGCTGGATGCAAGTAGCGAACGGTCTTCCACACCGCTAGATCACTGACTAAACATCGACTTAATTATAGCGTCATTATCGAGGCAGCTTACCATCCGTGTAGCCTCTTGACACCAATCTCTTCATGACAGCCCCCAAGTCTTTCCTTTCCTTTCCCCCCAAATGTTTCGGATGCTTAGCGCGAGCTTTTCGCAATTCGGGGAACCTTCTCAGCTCCTCCATCAGCACCAGCACTCCTTCCTCTCCGTATTCGTTCAGAAATGTTTCTGCTTCAGCGCGAACCATCTGAAACGTGGCGTGGAAGTTGAGTCTGAGACGCGCAAACACAAAATACATCCTGAGAGAATTCTAAAATCACGAAACGACGAAAGGATTATCGCTATTCAGGCTTTGTGCTGCCTTTTGATTAAAGCCAATACGTGTCACTAACAAGGGGCAGACAGCAGAGTAGGCAGCAACAAGAAAAGAGGCAATTCGCGTACTCACTTTGCTCGCAGAGGAAGAAGAAGAAGAAGACCTCGCGAACCTAGCAATCGAAACATGCGCACTCATGCAGGGCAATTACCTGCCGCTTTCCCCACTTAATGAGCTACAATCGAAGCGCTTGAAATAGCTAATCTCCATGTTTCAACGCAGCGCTCTTTGAACCTTTTTGGAAGTGAGCTTACTTTGCGCGTCATCGCGCCAAACAAAGAGCTCCAGACGAGTCTTTAAACGAAGCTTCCAGTGCTCATATCATTTAGATCCCTTTACGTGAGTGACGTCATCCGGTGGAGGAGCAACTAACGCCGCTCCATTTCGCCATATTCATCGCGCGCTGTGTGGTCATTTGTACGTACGCGCCTGGCTTACCGTGTGACTCAAACGGTCACGCAAAAGGTTTAATTATGCGCGCGTGCTCCTGAAAGGTAGCGAGAAGCGTTGAGTTAAACATTATCATTAACGAGTTGTGCCGTGTACCGCCGCCGCCGCCGACGATGACCGATCTCGCTGACCCGACATTACGTGCGGAGCTGATTGTCTTTCCAACTGCCGCGCTTCTCTTCCTTAGGCGCGCCGATGTCAAAGCGCCGTTTTATTCAAAAAAATTGACGCAATAGCGTGGATGAGCGATGCCCATTTTGAATACTGCTGTCTTGAGCGCAGATTCGAACCCGTTAGCTCTGACTGCGACTGCATAGTTGCTGTGTGCTGACTGTGCGGACCCACTGCACCATGAGGAGCTGACGACCGCCCGCACGCCCCACAACGCAATGACGCTCTTACTCTTCCGCTAAAACTTGGATTCGTTTTGCGGTGTCCAGCAATTTATTCGTCTTTAAAAGATCTGACTTGATTCATCGCCCGCAGATCAGATTTAAAAGAACAGGGACACACAACGTGTTTGGAATCGCTGATGTTGATGACCGGCCGTGAAGCGGTCTCCAAATGCCACGTCTCTCATCTTTAGGCGCGCTGTTAAATGGCGCGATTGCTTGGCATCTAGCGATCGTGGGATGCCCACTTTACATGCTGTTGTCTTTAACGCGAATTGGAACCCCTTAGAGTCGCTCAATGCTCCAACTCGACTGTAAGCACGCCGTGAAGACAAAAAAAAAACACACACGCAGCCGCATACAGTTGCGGTTCGCTGATTGTGCGGACCCATCGCAACAGGAGGAGCCGACTGCCTCGACCGCCCGCACGCCCCACCACGCAATGACGCTCTTACTCTTCCGCTAAAACTTGGATTCGTTTTGCGGTCTCGAGCGATTTATTCACTTTATTATTGGAGCTGAGTTGATTCACCGCCCGCAGTTCCAAAAGCAAGCGCAGGGACACACAGCGCGTTTGAAATCGCTGATGGTGATGACCCGGCGTGACGCGAAGAGCTGACAGTCTACGCATCGACCGCACCCTGCCGTCAGTAAAGTGCACTCCTTAAAGCAGCGACGCGCCTATTATCGTGCTTTTTCCAATATTCGCGATTTCTGGTATATGACAACCAACGCTTCATTCTTACGTGATATTTTGTTTGATTCCTAAGCGACAAGCTGACTCGAATAGCACACGTGCGAAGCTGCAGATCGCTGATCTCGATTACTTAGCATAACGCAAAAACGAGCTGACTGTTGGTCGTGCGGTCGATCGACCGCACGCTGCCGCAATATTAAAGTACACTTCTTAAAGCAGTAACGCGTCGATTAGTGAATTCACGCGCGACGGTGGCACAACGCTCCTACCATCGACGGCATTAGTGCATCTCATTGCACCGTCGCAAAGATGCCTCGCGGCTCGCGGCCCGATCAAACGACAACGCATTGTGTGTGTGTGTTGCCAATTTGGGCTGCGCGCCACCTGTGAGCGTCGCGCAGTGTCTGCGCCGTGGGCACAACACATGATCTGAGCTTCTGTTTATAGCCCAAAGAGAGGCTGATCGTGGGAGAGCACAGAGAACTCGGCGCCGCTGCACAAACTTTCCAAACGCCAAAAATCAGATCTGCGAACGACGACAAAAAGACGACGTTGTTTTGGTCGCCGGTTGCGCACCGATTTTGGATTCAAATTTTACGACCGAACCGCTGCTTGTCCCTCACCTTGCGACAACAAATGTGACATTGGCGCCAAACGCTAAAGTGTCTAGAATTTGATAGCATGAGAGTTCTCTAAAGCAAGCCGGGAATTTGATTAATTTTAGTAGTTTTTTAAGAGTTTTTTTTAGCTGTTTAGCTAACATATGATTTGTCTAAGTCCGGACGGTCTTAATTAGCAAAACACTCAATTTCAAGTGGTGCAAACTAAAAAACTACTGTTCTATTGTTTATCAAATAGCTGCTCAGCTTGCTTTTTTCGATTAGGCTCAGTTCGGCCAGTTCAGTCAATCAGTTGTTTTTTAATTCACGGTTATCAAAAAAACCCAGAGAACCCAGCGACGTTAAATGATAGGCGCATAGTGAGCTAGTGCGCCGTTTCTTTGATCTCTAAATAACACAACAAATAGTATCGACAAGCGACAGCGACAACAACTGTAAACGTCTAGAATTTGTTACCCAGAGAACGTGACGCTGAATTCTGTACAGCATGCCGAAAATTTGAGTTATTTCAGTCTTTTTTCTTAAAACTAATTAGTGAATTTTGCAAATTAAAGAAACTGCTGTTTTTCTGTTTACCTAAAATTAATTGAGGCGGTCAAACGGTTAGAAAAGCTCAGAGAATTATGTCAGTGAGGAACGCATGTAACTCACACCCACATTCCTTAATTGAAAGAACCGGTGATTCGCGAGGATCGAAAAATCTAAGAATTTATTCTTCACAAATACCCAAAAAGATTACATCACTGCAGGTCGTCATGCAGATCATCCCAGTCGCTCAGGATGTCCACTTCTTCTTCTTTTCTGCTCTGCTTCTTCGCATGGTTTCCTGCTTCGTTCGGCAGTTGAAAGCGGACCTTCTTGGTAGCGCTGCTACCTTCAGCATCCAAATCAGACCTCTTTTGCTGTCGAAAAATTCTTGACTCAGGCTTTAGAATGCCCTTTTGTAGTCGAGACGGCCCTGGGAGTTCCTTGAATAGCACAGGATTAGTACATTTCTAAGATCTCATTAATCTTAAAGCTTACGGCTTCATCGGTTGACGGTGCCTCTAGAAAACTCAATAGGGGAAGCCATTTGTCGTCGATGTTACCAGTCGCGTGGAGAGTGCGCACTGAAGTCCAAAGAGTGAACAGATCATCTTCGGAGACTGAAATCAAAACTCAGAACGCCTCAGAACTTTGTCATCTTACCTTTGGGAATTTCATTGATCGCATCAGTGATAACTTCATTCCAAAGCCTCCTAAACGCTTGTGAGCGGCGCATGCTCAGACCTTCAACATCGTTTTAGTAAATTCCGAATGGCGGCAGACGATATTGAAGAATCTTTGAATCGAGTGAAGACCATATTTCCTCTCAAACACGTCGATTTCCGTGAGCACCATGACTTTACCCGATAGATCTGCAAAGGGTCGTTTTTTAATACCAACGCAAATCGGTTTTCTCAGCGTAAAATCATCGCGAATGTTGCTCTCATCAACAACTCGTGTTCGTGACCACAAGCGCCAAACAAGCGTCTCTGTGGGTCACAGCGCCTTCTGCTTTCCACGGCCAAAAATTGCAATCTTGATCCCACTTGAACTCACATTCATAATAATCACAATAATCAGATATTCGAAAGAAGCTAGCGGCCGTAGCTGGCCGTTATTGCGCGGTCAAATACGCCGTTTGTCGCCAATTTTCCAAATTGATTTTTACGTTTGAATTCAAATAGTAGACGCATTCAAGGTATTAAGCGAGCGTGCGAGCTACCATATACCTCTCGCTTGTACTCTATAGCGCGCGTAATGAGAAGCGACAACAAACTGGTTAGCGATGATTTGTGAGTGGCGCGATTGCTTCGCGAGCGCGGCGGTTGGTGGAGGGACGGTCTGATCGCGTTCAAAAGGCGAGTGCGGTCGGAGTGCACACGCCGGCGCCAAGTGTAAAAGGAGATTTTGCTAGCAGTTCTTGGATGTTTAACGCGCAACTCACAAATGCTAATCAGCAAATTCAAATTGTCCGTTTTAGTCTCAATCTAGACGTCCGGTTTCACTGCTCGCAGCAGACAGTTTTTTGATAAGTTGCAGACAGGACGCACAGGAGGTACGTGTTCCTTTTTGCGACGTGCCTCCCGTGTGCAGCGACAGCGGTGGCAAAGGAAAAGGGTCGGTTCGCGATGAGAACGCAAGTGCATCGGGGTCCAATCCTCAGCGGCGCTCAGGAAACCATTTACGACATTGTCATTTTCGTTATTCGTACTTAGCTACCCGAAATGGCGTTTTCCGCAACTCTATTAGCCCTCCGAGTTGATTCCGCTGAGCATGCACCCTCAAACTCAGCAAAAACAGCCAGCTGCAAACGCTGAACAGAACGTTTTTCCGAGCAAGTCATGAAATGCGCCAGGTGCACTCGCAACTTCTGTTTTCGGCCCAAATTGGCAACTTGTGCGGCAACATTCATCGCTTCCTTGAAATGCGCGATTTGTACCTTGTAGTCTGCTCTGACATCAATGTGGACAACGCTGTTTGTGTGCTTTAGGAAAGGGAAGATGAAGGTTATGTCACTAAACAGCCTCATCAACAGTTTAATCAACTAATTAATGCCGCTTTCAAGCACAAAATATCAACATTAACGCGTTTTTACAGTTTGTGCCTGAGCGTTGTAGTCAACGACATGCACTCGGACGGAAATTTTGGGCTTCATAGTGCCACAGCAAAACTTGAAAAGTAGTCTTCTGTAGGCCGAAAACCCCAGAAATGTAGAGACGGTGATCACAGGAATTCTGATCTACAATAATCGAGTATAATCGAGTAGCTCAGGCTCACTCACATAGCCGCAGTAGCGATTCACCATTTGAACGATGGCAGAGACCACAAAATAGGGATGGCTTTTGACTTTTTGCTCATTGGGTACTGTAGCGATTAGGATATTGAAGACGTTGTTTAGTAGCGCCGGAAACAGTAGAATGTTCGGTGTCGTCGTGTACAAAATCACCGAAATGAGCTGTTTTTGCAACAGAGGACTAGAATTTCGCTTCGAATACCGTAGGATCACAATGAGCGACTGAAAGTAATAATCAACTCTCGTAGCTTTAAGCGGAGCTCTCTTACCACAGTGTACAGTATGATTAGCAAAAGCGTTGGTCCAATTGTTAGAACGTGAAGAGACGCAAATAAGAAGTCGTTGACGAGATCGGGCAAAAAATCAGGATGCGACACAGAAACCATAGTGTAGGTATTCGTGAAGAGCACTGTGAAGCAGATGAACATAAATCCGCATCTGTAGAGTCGGCTTCTTTTTCTAAAAATCAGTTTATAAAGGCGATGAGTTTGTCGAGATTGCGCACAGAATTGCGACGATTTGGTTTAAACAACGACAGTTACGACGCTGAATCGGCTCGCGCTGGACGGCTCAATACTCAAATTTCACCGGTTTTTTGAGCAGCTTGCGCTTATTGACATTTTTCTCGGAAAATCGGCTTCTTTGGTATGGTGAGCCGACTCAAGCCTCTAGCACTTTTTTTGCGCCAAATGGCCACAAATTCGCGGCCAATACTAGTTCGACACGTGCGCGATACGGGCGCGTTCGTTATTATCTAAGGTTGATTCTGTAAAATCATAATTGTGGCTGTTGAACTAGTTTGACTAGGAACCGCCGTCGTTAAATGTTGTTTTTTGGTTCCTTTTCATAGCCAAGGAGCCACAAGCACGTGTTTTAATCGCCGTTAAAGTCGAGATTGCAAGGAACGCGCAAAACATCAGAATCACGATCTGAGATTGATGATTTGCACTCTTCCCTTGCAATCTTAAGTTGGTCCTAGAAAATCTATTTTTTTGTTCTTTTTCCGTTATCGCCGTTATAACCCAAGTTGAGATTGCAAGGAACGCGCATGACGTCAGAATCACAAATTGAGACTGATGTGTTGCAAAGTCTGTGTCTCTTTGAGCAAAAATCAATTCAATGGCCTAAGCGCCACAAAACTCTATAATCTGAAGAGATTAGCTTTGTGACCTACGTTGGATGAAAAATTCTGACGAATGTGGACGGAAACGTGTAGGAAGAAAACGTTGCCACAACCATCAACAGCGCTAGGGTACGGTAGACTTGCGAAGCAATGTCTTGGAAGATTTTGCCGACCATTTGGACCAAGTCTAGTCTAAACAAACGCTCTAGAACACTCAAAACAAGAATCAGTTGCCCTCTAACTCATCTCTATAGTAGTTCCCAGACGTATCGACCTCTCCGCTCAACTGCAAAACGCTAATTAAGATCATAATCACGTCACTAGGCGCGTGAGTCAGGAACAACCACAGCGTATAGAGTCGGCTGACGTCACGTTGATCGATTCGCTGAGAAACAAAGACTATCAGCACCACAAAGCAGAGATTCGATGTGGAGACGGTCGTCTGAATGACTGGAGTGCTGGAGAACACTCCTAAAATTGCAAAATAAGGGCTAAAATTCTGCAAAATCCAAAAAATTCTTACCAGCTGCTACAAGCTCGCGCGATTTGTTCACCGCTGGCATGTGAAACTACCGGATTGGGCTCGAGGCGATAACACAGCGCGCTACGTTCTGATTGAAGCAGGTGCGCTGAATGACAGATTGTGTTATTCAATTAGTAAACACAAAAAATTGATTTGCAACTTGCGGAGGTTTTTGGCATTGAATCACGGATAGGAGACGAAAGTGGCAGGAACGGTGGTAGCTCACTAGTTTGGGTATTCGATTTTGTAGTAGAAATTTGGAAAATCACGACTTTGAATATCAACAGAGCATTTAAAACCTATAAAGTAGATGCCAAGACCGTAGGCTAACTAGAAGCCTTAAATAGTGCTTACCGTAGCAGTTGTGTTTTAGAATTTTCTATTAAAAGCCCCGTTTTTGAGCCAAAATGAGCCGTCAACAGTCATCCACCAAATGCAGAGTGTGGCCTATATGTGCCGCCAACTCAGCGCTCAAACATCACATGCGATTGACACCTGTTTGTGCGTCACACTCACACGGCCCACAAAATGAACATTTTCATGTCCTCAGCGGTCTATTAGCAGATTTAGAAAAATGGCATTTTACTTATCTCTATCCATAGAGTTTTGAAAAATGATGATAGAAATTGACCTTCAGAACTCTTTCAAACCAAATAAAATTTGTTTGACGCTTTCAAGTCTAATTTGTAAACTGCCCAAAAACAGCCCGATGAGATCAGAGTACAGTGCTAAGCAAAATTTTGACCCACCCCCATTACTTCTGTGTTTGGCCGCAAAACAGCAAACAAACAAAACTATGACTATTCCAAAACTACGACGTGATAGAGCGTTCCCTAAAACTTAGGAGTATACTGTTTTTCTTATGTCAGGTGGAAGATTCTAAAGAAAATAAAATCAAAAATCATTTTGACTCGAATCGCACCTGAACATCACTGAACGTATTACCAGATCAAATCAACCCAAATGTGCAACAAAGTACTGGTGTTCAGCTTGGCCAGAAGCAGACTTTATGCAGGATAACATTCTTGTTTGGACTGTTTTCAGCGTTTTGTCTATGTCTACGTTTTGAGCTAGACGTTTACGGAGATTCCACATTAAACGCTTGGCTATTCAAAGCGGTAAACCATCGATTGAAAAGAGCAGCGGCTGGGCGTAAGCTGCGAGCAGTGACTTCAACTCGCGATGACACTAACGCAACTATCCATTCACCGAGTCACGATTTCAGATCATCTGCTCCACACGCTTCTTCCAATGTCAAAACTAACCCTTACTAAGGAGTTTGGGCTGGGAGCATTGGATGACCTTGTTCA
The DNA here is from genome assembly GCA_007213375.1 of Steinernema feltiae. NCBI lineage: Eukaryota > Metazoa > Nematoda > Chromadorea > Rhabditida > Steinernematidae > Steinernema > Steinernema feltiae. The sequence continues at coordinate 144,597 of MQUG01000242.1, forward strand.
AGAAATCCAAAGCTTCCCTAACCTGTATGGTCGTACGTGCACCGCATGGACTAGGCTAGAGGCACTCGAACCGCAAGTTCGCAACGACCTAAACGAAGTTGTCATGAAGATGAATTTGGTGCACGAGAGGGCAGATTCCAAAGGTACGACTGTTTTTGACATAATTTTACGCTTTAAACGCAAATCTTTCAACTACCGTAACCAAATGTTGTTTAAGTAACGGAGGATTTAATCTGGAGGTCGTGGAGATCTCTTCGGCATCGATTTATCACCCAAATCAACAAAGGAAGCACAATAAAAAAGTGGGATGAACATCTGGCGTTCCTGTTGCCATTTACAGAAGAAGGCGGCCAACGACGAAATATCCCACGAGGCCAATCATTGCCCGCGGTACACTTTGCTGCAATCCCCGCTCATCCAGCTCCAAATGTCGCTCAGAAAGTAAGAAATTACGATTTTACGCCGCAAGCAACCGTTTAGTGTTTCAGACTCGTCCTCTCTCCATCCTGCTCGGACCGCAATTCATCCGCGATCTCGTTGAGGAGGTGCGCAAGTACCCAGCTCTTCGCGAGAGGCGCATCGCCAAAGCTGCAATCCCGCCTGAAGCCCGTGACAGTTGGACCAAAGTTATCGGAGCCCTCTACTCCAACAACCGGCAGTACAACGAGGGTAAACAAATGAACAAAAAAAGATTTAAAATTGGTTTTCAGAACTGCCCGATGACCTATTCGAGAGGGCATGGAAGAGCTGGAGGCAGTTGAGGTTGACCCACGGAACCAAAGACGCACCGAAACGCTGGAGGCCAATCTTGGGTTGGCTGAACGAGGCGGCGCCGCCGACTTTGATGCTCGAGCCGTCGACATCTCGCGTGCTGAGACCGCGACAACTCAACGCAGGAATTCCGCTGTACCGCTTCCAGCTTCCTCCACTCTTCCCCGCTTCCGCGCTCCACGTTCCATACCAGCAGGCCGTTGCCCCGCATTCCTTCAATTCGCGCACCGCACGCCTCATGTCGCTGCCCCCATCGCTGCCAACTCCCGAAGAAGTTCACTTCACGCTGTACAATCTCTACAGCAGTGCCATGTACAGCTTTCATGCTGACCCGTCCAACGGTGGCGCTTAGGATCTTCGATTCAACTGTTTTTCGATGGAACTGCGCTCAATGTAGATTTTGATTGTGATGAAACAGATGGCGATTGTCGATGCTCGACTGTCAACTGTCTTGGAAGGTGGAAGATTGTGAGTATAGCAGGTTCTATTCAACTTGTCATTTGAACTGGACTACTGTACTGCTACTGTGCTTGGATTTGGATTGTTCATAAATTAAGTTCTCGGTTATGGTAGCAAACACAAAAGCATCTGTTCGATATTGACCTTATGAGATGCGCCAACGTCAACTTTGCGCCACCGACCTGGCGCCGCTAACATGGCGACGCCGACTTTTAAAGTTAATTAAGACAACTTTAATTTGATTTGATTTGATTTGAATTTCAAATGTCAAATTTTCAAATTCAAAAATCGCAAAAATGCTAATTTTGTCAACGGGTTCGAAAGTCGGCACACTTCAAACGACGGCAGCGGTACGTGCCAGCTGCACGAGATGGCGCGAAGACAGAAGAATGCAAATGCGATCGGCAAAGGAAAGAGGCGGCACACGTGCGATCGTAAAATTTGAATTCAAATCCGTCGATTGCACAAAGAGAACAGCTTCCTCTATTCATACCGATTCGACGCTCACAGCGCCTGTCTTGCGCTTATTAGTGAAGACGTCTTTGAAATGCCGTTCTCTCAATTCGCCCTGCTTTCAGATTCTCTCTTCCCTCGACTCTTATCAAATGGCTCAAGGTAATACGAGAGGTCAACGTGGCCGACGAGTGAGATGTCCATGTGTTTGCTATCATCTCACGATCTCATTCTAGGAAATCCCCCTAAGTCATGTGTTCGGTCCTGCGTACGTGAAAGATCTTATCGGCCAAGTGCGCACTTACCCAATGCTGCATGATAAACGAATGGTTAGGGCAGCTGTCACGCCTGAGCGCATGCCGGCTGAATGGAAGCCAATCTGGGAGTTGATGGTCATGGTTTTGGAAGCCACATACAGCGGAGGTACGTCAAAAGCTTGTATTCTGGTAACTGATCGCTGGTTTTCAGCCACAGATTTCGCGCGCCGGGCCTGGAAAACCTGGCGCCAAATCCTATTGACCCATGGAACACCGCACGCGGCAAAATGCTGGTCAGAGGACCTGCGGTTCCTCAATGAAGAGGCCACCAATCAACAACAACAAGAACAACCACAACCAGCGGAGGAACCGAATCAGCCAGCTCCTCCGACAGTGCGCCCTCAGCTGCCAAGTGACGATGACGCTGACGATGTGGAGATTGTCCGCGTTGTTCCGGCTCCTGTTCCGCAGCTCCGATCAATCGCCGTTCCTATTGCCCGTGATCCTCAGGAAGTATCCGCGTTTCGGAGGCAACTGCAAAGCTTGGATCATGCTCAGGTTGATCGTTTGCACGCCCAAGTAATGGGCATGGTTATGGGAACGAGAATATAGGTAAATTGTGCCTTGATTTTATCAATAAATATTAAGAACCGTTGAATTCCAAGTGAAAATATGTGCGAGTGCACACGCCGAACCTGAGGGGTCTACTAAAATTGAATTTATAGTCGGCGCCGTTTTGTGCTTCCCGGGCTCCCACACGGAAATCGGTAAATAATTGGAAAAACGTCACATTATTAATGTTCGGTCCGCGGAGAATTAACACTGTGAACGCCGACTTCGCTCATTAAATTGGTAACAACTTTGGCTCCAGGGATCAAGTTAAAAATCGATATTACAAAATCGATATTTAAAGAGCAGGCTCTCAGCTACCAAATAAGCGTAAGATTGGCCAATTTGCTGCTGTATTTGGCGAGAAAAATCAGGTTCAAGTGTATTCTTGTTCAAAATTAGCATATTTCGCGTGGTTTAGCCATCGAATGACTTGAAAACAATGAAACAACGCGATTCGCCGATCAATTACTGGTTATCTTGAGAATTTGTACGAAAACGCTCGTGTGGGTATTTTATCGCTGATTTAATCGTATTTTGGATTTTTCTCACTTCCCATCTTACCAATTTCGCTAAATTTAACTTTTTCTGATTCCCCAGACTCTTTTCAACAAATATGTAATATGGATTTCCACGAAAATACTTGAAAGATGAGAAAACACGGATTTGAGGAGCCAACTCGGCAATTTCAGTTGAAGAATCAGCTCACGGACGAACGGTAGACATTTCGAGCGGGTCCCGTCCGGGGGAAGCACAAAACGGCGCCGACTATAAATCCATAACCGCAGTCGTTTTTGATAAACGGCGTCAAATGACGGCAGAGCTGCTCAACCACGATTCTGGGGAATTATTTGATTTTAGACGACCGCCTCGATCGTGTTAGAATTGATCGTTTACAAGTCAAAGTCAAGGGCTTAAACACGAGGTCTATGTTATAGGTTTATTCTACTTTTTTCACTAAATTAAACTTCATTCCTTCACCCTTCGACCTGTGCATGCAGATCTGCAATGATCTTCAGCGCTGCTCTCCTGACGGCGTTCAGCGCGGCTTCCGAATTCGGTTTCTTCTTGATCTTGTCGAGGATCAACTTCAACATCGCCTCTGAAATCTCTCTTAAGACGACTCTCAACCCGGGAACTTACTGAATGAGTCATGCGAAGGCGCTAGAGGCGGCGTTTGCGGGATTGAAACATTGAACAAGGACGGCGCGAACGAAGTGCCCTGAAAATTGGTCTCATTGGTCGGAGGCTCCGGCTCCAACACGACGATCGAAGACGTGGACGAAGCTCTGTCGTCCTGCTGTTCTGCTCTGCATGGAGCTGGCTCTGGATGTGATGTTTCTGGAGGCGCGGAGCTCTGTGTTTCGTTACAATCAAGAAAATGCAGATAGCTTGTCCATTTCTTCGACTCTCTGTCAGTATTGTGCCAAATGCGGAAATTTCTCCAGGTCTTCCAGACCCTGTTCGATGGAGCTGAAAAGTGATGATTGATGATTAAATCAACAAAAATCTAGCTTGATTGCAGAGCTGCACAGATTCAAAAAGCCGTGTTTGAGTCCAATCTATCAGTAGCAAAATCGCAATTCTGCTCATTCCCAATCGGTAATTGTCATTTTCAAACCATTACTCACCTGTTGGAAAAGCCTTCTTAACCTTCTTCATAACTTGATTCCACGCCCGACGATCTTCGCTTTGCAGTTCATCAGGATTCGCGGTCCTGTTCACGTATGCGCGATGATGGAAGCAAGGATGTTTGGCGATTTCAGCTAGCATAATCTTTACAATTTCATCACCGTACTCGTAAGCTAAAGCCCTTTCCTAAAAGTTGAATTTAATCCTCGTAAAGTGGATTTTTCACTCGCCTTCTTAGCCTTTAAAGGAGCGCACTTGATCGGAGCTCGCTTAACAGGTGTCCGCTGCAGAGGAGCGCTCTTCTGTTTGTACTCATTCAAGAACAGAAGCTGATCTTTCCATCTATTCGAAGACGTTTGCTGATTGAATTCGCCGGCAATGAAGCGACAACGAATGCGTCTCCACGACTGCCAACAGACATCGCTTGTCGCTAAAAGTCAAATTCAATCAATACCCAATTATTTTGTTGAACCGACCTTCACTTCCAAATCGCGTCTTCACCGCTTCCACAACTTTGAGCCAATCTTTGAGACCTCTCCGAGACAGGACCGAAACATCATCGGACAGATTGACATTGGCAGAGTGAATTTTGCGTTCTTTTTGCACCTCTGAAACGAGGAATTCCACCGCAGCGTTGCCGTACAATCCGAGCAATGTCTTTGGCATAGCGTCTGAAAAACGAGACAAATGATTGCGATTGATCGTCGCGTTATCAGATCAGATCGGCAGTCAGAATAAGAAACATGACGAAATCAAAGACGGAAATGTTAAGGGACAGTCCACTAAACGATAACCAACGATTTGTGCCTTTTAAAATGTTAACAGACATGTGCCTTGAATTGATAATTGGGCGCGTTGTACCAGCATTCAGGTTTTCTGCACCTCTCATCATTGCGCCACAAAAGTCGCAAGATTACGATATATGTAGTACAGAGGTAATAAACCGACTTTCCAGAGAAACTTTTTGGTTGATGTTGAAACGACGGTGTAAACAAACGCAAACAGAGCAAATAAGGCTGAACGTTGCCAAGACGACCAGAGAAACCGGCAAAAATGTTCTTTCTGCAGGACTAAAAACAGAAAAACAAATCTTTTCCCGCTTTCCTGGGGCTTATTTGAAGTTTCTTAACAATTTACTTGACACAAATCAACAAATTGAACGCTTTTGCTGCAAGGTCAAGTGGTAGAACTCAAAGATTAAGAGCGCAACGAACGCAACACTCCCGAAAGAAGATAGACACGTCAATCAAATTAATTAAAGTCTGCTGTCGCTGCGACAAGTGCACGATAAGAAATCGATTCATCTCGTTTGCACAATTAAACACTTTCCTTTTGAACTTATCCACGGTAGTTTAAAAGAACAGTGATAACATGCGGGAAACTAGGTCAAACGAAGGAAAGCAAAGCTTCTATCAAGTCAAAAACAAATGAATCAATAACAGCGCTCTCCGGTTTGTTTTGTTTTGATCTAAACGTGTTTATTTGACCAAGGCGACAGATCGACAGAAGTGCGCAGCTGTGGGAGGATAGAAAATCCTGGATAAATGCTTATTTTATCTATTAATATATGTAAAACATAGCTGAGTGAGCACACCGAACCTGAGGGGTCTACTAAAATTGAATTTAAATCCATAACCGCAGTCGTTTTTGATAAACGGCGTCAAATGACGGCAGAGCTGCTCAACCACGATTCTGGGGAATTATTTGATTTTAGACGACCGCCTCGATCGTGTTAGAATTGATCGTTTACAAGTTAAAGTCAAGGGCTTAAACACGAGGTCTATGTTATAGGTTTATTCTACTTTTTTCACTAAATTAAACTTCATTCCTTCACCCTTCGACCTGTGCATGCAGATCTGCAATGATCTTTAGCGCTGTTCTCCTGACGGCGTTGAGCGCGGCTTCCGAATTCCATTTCTTCTTGATCTTGTCGTGGATGAACTTCAACATCGCCTCTGAAATCTCTCTTAAGACGACTCTCAACCCGGGAACTTACTGAATGAGTCATGCGAAGGCGCTAGAGGCGGCGTTTGCGGGATTGAAACATTGAACAAGGACGGCGCGAACGAAGTGCCCTGAAAATTGGTCTCATAAGTCGGAGGCTCCGGCTCCAACGCGACGATCGAAGTTGTGGACGAAGCTCGATCGTCCTGCTGTTCTGTCCAGCTATTGTTCAACGGGATTGAATTTATCGGTCGTGTTGCTGCTGCTGGAGGATCAGATCGCTGCTTTTCGTGGTTATCAAGAAATTGTAATTGCTTCATCCATTTCTTCGATGCTCTGTCGGTGTTGTGCCTGAGGCATATGTTCCTCCAGGTTTTCCACGCTTTGATCGAAGGAACTAAAAAAATTCAATCAAGAACGACACTCGACTGGTCCTAAAATGCACATAAAGATGATCTATCGACGCGATTCATCGAGAGATCAACATAGGCGGCAATGTGGCTCCAAAATAGCCCACGTCGAGGCGGACTGTAAGCCTCATGTGATCGAGTGCGTGACCTGTGTTAAGGATTTGCAATAAATGTCACCTACCATTCTTATAGTTCTGATCCAACACTGTCATAACATCGCTCCACGCCTGACGATCTCCTCTTCGCAATTCATACGGATTCGCTGTTTTTCTCATTTGTAGACGGTTGTGGAAGCAAGGATGCTTGGCAACTTCAGCGAGCATAATCTTGACGATATCATCGCCGTACTCGCAAGTTAGGCTCTTCTCCTAACAACTGGTTCTGTGTTAATAGAACGCAAATGTGTGGCTTACTTTTTGCCGCAGCTCAGCAAAATCATTCAAAAACGAGAGCTTATTTTTCCACTTTCCCACAGACCGTTCAGGATTGCGGAAACCGATCAAGTAGCGATTGCGAAGGCTCCTCCACGTGCGCCAGCATGCGGTGTTTGTCGCTAAACTCGCACGTCATTCTATGGCTATGGACACTTGATTGAATCTGTACCTTCAGCGCCAAATCTTGTCTTCAGCGCCTCGACGACTTTGATCCAATCCGCGCGACCTTTTGGGGACAACGCGGAAACGTCGTCCGCGGGATAAACGGCAATAGAATAAATGTCGCGGTATTTTTGCACCTCTGAGACGAGGAATTCAACAGCTTGGCCGCCGAACAAGCTCAGAAGTGTATCATAGGGCATAGTGAGTCTGAAAGTGAGTTTGGTTGAAAATCAAGTAAATCTGCAATCTGTGTTGCCGTAGCGTGTAGAATGCAAACGAAACAAAGTAAAGACAACTTGTTGACGGAGTTGACCCTCTCCGGCCTGACTCTAATCAATTGTCGATGAGTTGAACATCAAAACATTGCTGACAAGCTAATGAAAATTGCGAAAATTGAAGAGAACAGTGGATCATCGGTGCTTTGAGAAGGCCAGGTCAGTCTAACTAAAATAAATCCTGACGGGCAGCCTATTCTTCTGCTTTTCTTCTCCAAAAGTGGTTTTTTTTGGTCAAAAGTGGTCAAAACAAACGTTTTGTTCCATCCAGAGGTCATGGGGTTGTCCTACGTCACTCTCACAAAGTCAAGCGGATCAAAATGCTAACTCTCACCGATCAGGCAACAGTTGGAAACGACGAAATTCAGCTCATTATCGTCCATCTCTATCTCGTCAATCACTTGCGAACACCCCACTTTATCATTTTCGCGGTAAATCAATGCACACGAGCGGTTAAGAAACAGTTCTTAATGGAACCACACAAGCCAACAGACAGAAAACCATACTGCGGACGACACTTATCGCACTCGCATTCGCATGAGGCAAAAAAATCAATCAATACCACGTCTGTCGGCTGTGGTTTCCTTAGCGGAATGACTATTCCATGAGGCGCAAACGATGAAAAATTTGAAACTCTAAAAGGTCTGGCAATGTCAGCATTGTCTAGCTCAGGTGTTGTTTGTCTATCGATCGTCTCCCCGACTTTCTGTTGCTCAAATGGACGAATATAAACATTCATTGCAAGTAGCACCACATATCCGTTTTGTACACCAAATAGCACAAGAGCAGCCTTAGGTTGAATTCAAACCATGCAGATTATTAATAATCTTGAGCGATTGGTGTCGCAAAAGGTTCAACGTTGTTTCTGCGTTTCGTTTTCGCATGATTTTGCTATATATCATCTTGAGCATCGGTTCTGCAAAGAGCAAAAAAACATAATGGAGCTGAGTTGCGTATTAACGTACTGAATGATTCATTCTGCTGTGGTGGCTCCATGGCATGTACTGTAGAATTTTGTAGGAGTGAAAATGGAAGCGGCGTATTCGCGGCTTGCATATAGAACGGCGGCGGCTGCGCAAAATGCGCAAAATTGTTGATTGAATTCGGTGGACTCGGCTCCGAGTTGACCACATCGACGTATCCTGTCGATTCCGGTCTGTCGATTTTCACAAACGACTCGTGCGGATTCTCTTCGTTGTAGTTGAGGCGAATCGGGCACCCGGTTGACCGGGTTTGTGGAGTGTTCGCGGTGTCCATCTCCTCCTCCTCCGGAGGCTCGTTCTCGTGCCCTCGCAGGAAGGTCAGATAATCCGCCCACTTCTTGGGACTTTTCTTACATTGGTATAGCGTGCGGAGGTTCCGCCACGCCGCCCACACACTGCTCGATGCGGCTAAATCACGAGTTGCTTAATGAAGGCGCGCCAATTGAAGATTCAAGACTGTACCTGTTGGGTAGCGATCGTTTATGACCGCCATAACAGCCTCCCACGCTTGATACGCGTGGTGTTCTAGTTGTTCTGGATTTTTTGTTTTCACGATGGAATACTTGTGGAAGATGGGATATTTGGCGATTTCACCAATCAGCAGCTTGACAATGTCGTCGCCAAACTCGTGCGCAATGCGTCTCATCTGAGAACTCACGTTTAGGAAGCTGAGACTACTACTGCGAGGCTATTTATTACCTTAGGACTGTCGGTTGATCGACTCCTTTGCGCAGCTTCGCTGTAATCGACTACTGAGCGCAGTCGAGGAGTTTGCGGTGTGTCCTCCAATTCCACGCTCTCTTCATTCTGATTCTCGGGCGCTCCGAGGAATTCCATCTCGTCGGTCCATTTCTTTGGTGTGCGATTGTTGAAGTGATAGATGCGCAGATTCTGCCATGCGGTCCATACTCGATTTGAGGGAGCTAAAAGCAGGTTTTTTTGGTGGTAATAATGGAATAAAGTGGATTAAGACGCGCATTGATTGATCAAGTCAATATAATCATTTGTTTGAACAGCGTTTGCCAGACCTATCGAGGTTCGTGTTCGCCTTACGATTGTTTTGATCTCATAAGAATACATCAACAAACATTAATAGAGGCTGTGTTTGACAGCACTGCTAGTCTGTACCTGAACCATTTTCAGTCAATCATCTTATTGTTTAAAATTTTAAAATTCTAAGATTAAGCGTGTTATCATAGAGCTTTTTGGAAATATTTTAAAAAGGTACAGAGGCAAGCGCTCGAATGACGTTAGTTTCAGACGCTTACTACCCGTTCCTAAAGTTGGTAATCAAAAATTGATATTGATCAATAGAAAATGCCAGTTTCGCTTCAATAAAAGCTGCTAGTGACAGCATTGCTAGGCAGGTAAATAGAGTTGCTTTGAGTATAAGCCATTTTGCAATGTACCGAAACAATCAAAAACAATGTTTAGAGCCTTGTTACAATTTTGATTTTAAATAACCAACGATCACATAGATGATACTCAAGTGCAGAATACTTCTCGAATAGTCAGCTAGTTTGTTCTTAAATCTGAAAATCTCTTTCGTTCAGTTCATCATTTTTCTAGCTCATAAGGAGCGCTAACAATAATAGCTTGAACCATTTTAGTCAATCATCTCACTGCTTGGAAATTTAGAATTTAGCTGGAATCAACAAAGTCTAGATTTGTATACGTGTTTAACCGTTATTATAGAGTTTTTAGAGTTATTCTAGAAAGGTACAGAGATTATCGCTCTAATAATGCTAGTTCAAAACTCTAATTATCCGATCCTAATGGCTGACTAGAATAATAGAAGGTAAAAACAGCTGCTTCGAGTAATGTACCAAAACGATCATTAGTCAATCATCAACGTGTTTGAAGCCCTGTCAAAGCTCTATCAAAATTTTGATTTTTAATAACCAAGGATAATATAGAGAGATTCTAAAAACATTTCACTTATGTGCAGAGAGGCTTTTTGCTTGATTAAGGCTGTTCAAAACTCTCATCATTCGTTCCTAAAGATGGAAATCTCTTTCTATTTACTGACTTTTGCAGATTATTGTTCAAAGTGGAGAATCACGCAAATAGATGGTACACACCACTGTTCTGAGCTAAACCGCAATAACTAAACCACTAACTAATGCAGGCCAAAAATCGAGTGATGCGAATATTAACAGCTCATAATTGGTTTCTAGTTCAATTTTGGTCTACTTACCGCTCGGATAATGCTGATTCACAGCGCTCATAATTTGGTCCCAAAGCTGACGATCGCTTTCGTCCAACTCATCCGGTGTCTTTGTTCTGCGGACAAGGCCGCAATTGTGAAATCGCGGGTATTTGGCAACTTCGCTCAGCAGCACTCTGATTATATTGTCGCCAAATTCATTCGCAATAGCTCTCTGAAATCATTAATTTTGTATGTTCAACAACACGCTGTTGATGCTCACCTGTCTTTTCCCGGGCGAAATTGACGAAACGCTGGATTGTTCCTTGATGAATTGACGACACGGAGTGCCCAGGCCAGAGCCTTCTGGGATTGCATTGAGGAAATCAAGTTTATCGCCCCATTTGCTCGACTGCGTCGCATGCTGCGGATTGCGGCGTCCCAAAAAATACCGATTCCTCAAGCTTCGCCACGATTGCCAGCACGCATCGCTATTTGCTAAATTAGGCGTTGATTTTAAAGCCTCCGCCAATGAAACTCACCTTCAGGGCCAAACGTCTCCTGCATCACATCGACCACTTTCTGCCATGCCGTTTGGCCTTCAAACGTCAGGAACGACACATCCTGTTTGGGCCAAATCAGCACCGAATAGATTTCGGGGTATTTTCGCACCTCCGCCAAGAGTTGCTCAACGGCGATTGTGCCAAACTTGGAGAGAAGCACTCCTGGTGCCATAGCGGCGCGACACAAATCTGAACGAACGTGAGAGAATTGCGAATTTTGCAAGCGATGCGATCGCAATTCGCGCGTTTTCTGTTTCCACGCGGGCGCCCTCGACCGCTGGGGAGGAGGAGACAATGAGGGTGGCGCAGTGCGTTCTCACAACGATCATACAGTGCAGCCAGCAGGGTTGAAATAATGATCTGAACAGCGGAATACAGAAAAACCAGCCACTTGCAATCATCCAGTTCTCCCTTCAAGGAAACGCGCCGCCAAAAGTCGATAATTACAGTCGCGTCGCTCGCCACGATCGCAATTTTTTTGACAAATATCCAAGGCCGCATAACGCAACAGAACATTACCAAGCATTACAGGTGAACAGGACACAAAAGCCGCATGTATGGCGCGTATGTCCATGTCAAGCCACGCCTCCAACCTAACCTCTATTCATGTTTTGCATGCGGAAGGGTGGCGTTGAGATGTGAAACGGTAAGCGACATAAAGGAAATCACGATTTTAACGACCGAATAGCGATGCCGAATAGCCTCACGGCATTGATTCAGCGTGTGAATGTGCGAAATAGCTGAAAATTCAGTCTTTCAGACTGTTGTTCAAATTTGCAGCAAGATGGCACGCGGTCTGTAGTGATTTCAAATGGCTGGTTTTGAGTCAGTCTTTGCTTTGAGCCTTCATTGGCTTTGCATAGAGTAGAATAATAAACAAAGCACGAATTGCTTCAATGTTTAGAGATTAACAACGTAAAATAAGGAAAAAGCAGACGTTGATCTGACCATAGTCATAACATTAAAGTCTAAACGATTTCACTTCATCGCGTTCTTTTCATATTTTCACACCGAATTGAACAAATGAGCGCGACCAACAACGTGCAAAATTCAACAAAACCACGCTGTTTTCACACGTTTGAGAGAACGCATTCATTGATTACAAGAAGAAGAACAATTCGACATTTCCTTTAGATCAGAACAAACCGTAAATGCGCCAGTTAAGTGATGAAACCGGGATTTGCGCTGCCCACCGGCAGCCAGAAATACACAGAATATTAAGAAATACACTTGAGCATTTAAAGCAATTGAATACTTGAAGATGTAAAAGGCTTTCGAAGAACAAGACACGTAGATGAAGAAGGAACGTAGTTGAGCAAATGTGATGATTGAACTACACTACAAAATCGCTTTTTGCTCCAAATTTTCGAAATTTTCGACAGATAACGGACGAACAGAGGATGGAAGAAAGAAATCGATAAACAGAAAGCAAGCGGCAGCAGCAGGCGGTTCACGCTTGTTCCTGAACATCACTGACAGTCTGCAGCACTCGCAATCTCATTTTATGAAGCGCAAGTTCAGTGTTTGGCCTTGATTCGATTCGATTGTACAGTACTTTGAACAGCGTCACTGAAATTAGCCTGTTAGGATGACCTTCTCGTTCACCAGGTTACTTACAGAACGGATCCTTGCCCATTCCAAAGTCGCCGATTCGGACCATTCGAATCGGCTGAGGGATCGAGAGATAGGAGGTTGTGTTGTGCATGTTCGAGGTGGACGGACGAGGTGATTCTCGCTTCTCAATCTCACGGGACGTTGAATAGACGGCTTTTCCGGGCCGCATGCGCTTTGGCCGAATCTCTTCATCTTCTGAATCGGTCAAGACGATAACTGATTGAACGTTCTGAAATGGACGATCCTTTGACGCCGCGCCTAATAAGCTACAGTACCCTGTGACGAGGAGACGAATGCCGATTAGCAATGGAAGATGGATGCACTCGCGGGCTGCGCCGGATGCGTTTTGGCGTTGGGGGAGCCGCGATCTCGACGTCGCTCTCCTCCTTGAATCTGTCAAGAGCGTCCAGAAACGACAAATTTGTGCGCCATTTCTGAGGTCGCACAGCAGATCGGTTGTGATAGGTGCGAAGGTTGCGCCAGGCTCGCCAGGCCTGCTGTGAAGAGGCTGAATAAGTTGGCTCAGTTCAACAACTCAAATTCCGCGCCGCCTACCTGCGGGAAAACTCTCCTGAAGTTCGCTGACAATTTCGGCCCACAATGCGGCAGATTTCCCGTCGAGTTCTGCAACGTTTTCGTGTTTCCGCACGAATTCGTAGTCGTGAAACTCTGGATGCAGCGATACTTCGTCAATGAGAAAGCGGATCGAGTCGTCGCCACAGTCGTAGGCCAGAGGCTTCTCCTATAAGCGTATGCTCATTTCAAGCTCTAATTCGAGCTACCACAGTACCTTGCTAGCTCCACTGGCAGTAGCCTCAAAATCATTGCACCCCTTTGGCTCTTTCTTTCCGTCCAAAAACGCCAAATGTTGGGCCCACTTGTTAGGCTTGGGGCTGAGGCTTGATGCTACGCGCTGTTGACAGCTTAGATTGCGCCACGTTTTCCAACAGGACTCTGAAGTCACTGAAATCATCAAATCGATTAATCTAAGCGAAACAAAATGTTACATTGTGGACCAAACGTTTTCTGCATTTCATCGACTATCCGCACCCACGCGCTCTGTGCTGCGGACGGCAAGACGGCGACCGTGTCGACCAAAACAAGGCGAACTTTGTACACTTCGGGAAACTTTTGAATTTCATTAATGAGCATTTCAACTCCGCGATCTCCGAACAAAATTTGTACAGTAGACATTCTGAAATGAAATAAAGCTTTAGCGGGGTTCAAAATGCTCGACATTGACGCGAAAATCTTTAATGCAACTATTTTAGCGTTTGCATTCCGCATGGCTTTGTTCCCTACCGTTACCGGATTGAGCCTAAGCCTAACAACATCCGTAGTGAGTTTTGGGCGAACGCAGCGAACATAAAATCACCTGGTTAACTACATAGACGCTTCGTAAGGGCGGGATCCCACTTGCACCTAGTTGGGTTGAGTTATAGTCTGATCGCAGATGGGTCACTTCACATTACAGTTTTTTCACTTTCAAAAACAAGCTAAAAACTGAAAAAAACGCAAAACTAATTGAAAAATAGAGCACCGCCGAGTTCCTACCAGACGCGCCGCCGTGTTGGGACGTCGTTCGACTCAAAATTTTATTATCGTTTCTTCCCCGCGCGTACAATTCACAACGCTCCTTCGTTTGTCGCTCCCTCTGCATATCGAATGTGCCGATCACGCAATGCCAATTGCTGTCGACCGTTCCTCTGCGTTCTCTTCCTCGTAAACAATCGCCGCGGACCTCTCGTCACCGATTGGAGCACTCAGATTTGAGTGGAACGAAAACCGCATCTACTGGGTATTCCAGAATATAGTGAGCAAACGCATCACCAAACATAACTTTGTTGATTTTCAATTTAAAGGCAATTAATCAAGTTTCGTTTACTTTGGGACGCACTTTGGTTCAATCGATCATTCAACGCAGAAAATCAGATAGCAAGTAGCGGAGATGTCCACCAATTACCTCCCGAAAAGCGATGATTATCTATGTTTGTCTTCGCTGCCATCATTCACTCTAACGTGTTTTGACAGACAATCAAATCTCAAATCCTCGGTTCTCCATGTTCAACGACTTCATTGTCGTCCGTTTTCTTTCGAACTATGAGCGGCAACTGATAACCACAAAAGCAAACAACTGATTGACTCTGGTTTGGAGGTTTATAGCTCTAATGGAGGCAGGACTGATTGGCTGACAGGCCACAGCATGCCATAGGTCTCAGCGCAAGGGCATAAACAAAAGCGTGATGTGTGCTAGTTACAGGGTGGAAGTGATTGTGGCGATTTGTTATCGTCAATCATCGTCAGTCGCGGGAAAACTCAAAAAACAAGGAGCAACAAAATTAATCATCCGACATGTCAGCGGTGAAGATCAATCTTGCTGATAAGGGAACACGAAACTGGTTTTGAAGGTTGTTTTCGCTACAAAACGTTCAATGAACACAAAAATAACGATAAAATGATCTGAAATTGAGTCAAAGCCACCTCAGTGTTGAGCATATGCAACGGTTTCTACTACAATCCCCCTCTATAATAAAGCGCAAACTGACGGGTATGTTTGTGTGTTTTCCGTCCGCACCGGAGTCATTCGAGACGTTGAAATGACCGGTCGTCCAGAAACAACACAAAAGAGACGACACCACCGGGCGTCGAACTCAGACACCGCGCACAACAGACAAACGCGCTGCCAATGAGCCACCGCGCGCACGTCTTTCAAACGTTGCAATGAGGATACATGTCAGGTGTCTCATTGTGAGAGGGAGCCGTTGTTTGTTGTCACGAAGCAAAATTAAACAACGGATGGAAGTGTAAAAATTGTAAAGTGTAAAAAAAGTGTAATGTAATGTAATGGAAGTGTAAAAAAACAGTTTTCGAACTGTTCAGCTCTTTAGAATAAATATGAAATCCGAAGTGATGTTCTTCCAAATCGCGCGCGCTACAGTTGATTTTCAAGATGGTAGCTTACAATCACAGTTAAATAACGGCGCGGATTGCGCGCGCTTCAGCGTTTATAACACATAAACACGAATAAACTTCGCATTTTCACGGGTTCGTCCCAGTAGCGATCGGTTGCAAAGTCAAGTGACTCTCGCATACTTACTGTTCCGATCGCGCAATGCCGATTGAAGGAAAGCGACATGAACATTCTCTCACTCGCAGTCTCAATCAATCTCCCTAGACCTATGGTCGCCAAAAATGGATTTCATCGGAATATGGAATATTCGGTCTATGACTTGAAGGGAATGTTCAAATACGGTCAGATTTGGAGGGGATTAACCGTTTGCGAACCAGACATTGAATATTCAACGAAACAAAAATAACCGAAGCAGGACAACTTAGATTAGGCTGACAGCCTTAGTCTTTTAGCCTAGCAAGCGCTACGTACAGAAAAGAGCATTTGGTGAGGCGCGCAATCGTCCGGCGCTCAACCGGCGGCGTCTGATAGTAGCGATCAGTTTGTTTCAATCTTTTAGAAACTCCAACTTCGTGCATCAAAGTGAAATTCGTTTGATTTTCCAGAATAGAAAACGCGATAGTTCAATGTAGATAGCCCGCCCCAGTTTATATCTGCCGGCAATCAAATAAACAATCAATGTCAACTCGCTTGTGATTTTAGTCATTGAGCAGTAACGGAGAACAATAAAAAAATAGAGCTTTAGTTGTTGTTTTCTTCACAAACAAGAGCGACAAAAAAAGCAAATTCAATTTAAACTGACTCAATTGTTAAATCCATAGTTCACGAATGCGGCGACTTTCGTTGGAGAACCCCCCAAAACATGAATAACTTGGTTAGTCGCGCAAGAAACTTCTTTTCAGTCGCGTTGTGTTGCGATGCTCGCATTCAATTGTTTACGTCCGTTCTTTCCCGCGCTTTTAACACACAACGTCCATTTACTCGCCGGCCTTGATCTGCAAGAAGAAAGGAGTCAATTGCAAGACGCGAACAATCGCTTCCTCTTCCGCTGACAACATTGGCCGACGCGAAGAGTGCGTGCGACTCTGACCGCTGGAAAGTGTGAGAGAGCGGAAGCAAATGGCAAATCTATGGAGCGATGAGCGCGCGAAAAAAGAGAACTGTGACGTCTGCTCGTATAAGACCATATTTCTGTTTTCTGCACAAGCGAAAAAGCAGAAGTTCACCGGTTGTTGCATAATTGGGGGGATGTGAGCCACCAGAGTACAAGACATTCAAAATTAACAGATAAAAAAATCAAAAGACGTTGTTTTGTTTTGCTCTTTGGGCGCGACAAGCAACGCTAACCACTTTGAACTTCCCCCTGTAGGATTGGTCCCGCCACGACGTGCCTGTGGACTGCCACGTGTCAACGAGTCGTCCACGTGGAAGTGTTGTCTATTATTATTGGTGTGCGCGCAAGCGCGAGTTCAGTAGTTGTTCATTGCCTACTCTCGTGTGGTGTGCCCGACCGGAGGTCGAGATAAAGTGTTTATTGTTATCTTGTGTTTTGTGTCGTATCGTAGGTGCCAGTCGAGAGTGACTGTTGTCGTGTGTGTAGGGGTCTTCGTAGTAGACCACCGGATAATTCTATTGGTGCCCGGGAGTTTCGGTACGGTTTTCCCTCCGTCTACCGCGACCCGAAGAAACGAACGAGAGTCCATCGAGACCAGAGTTCAAGCGTGTAAGCCCGATTCAAGTACCACAGAGTCCATCGAGACCAGGGAAGAGAATGGCATCGCGGAAGAAGCGACAAGCTGCAATCAAGGCAGACGAGCAGATACGGAAATTGCAGGAGCTAGAGAAGAGCTCATCGGAAGATGACGAAATCTACGCCGGTGATGAAGAATCGGATATGGGAATCACGCCAAAGCGGGAGAAGAGATGGAGAAACGCCCGAAGCGTAATCCTGTCTCCCAGCACTCCGAACGAAGTCCGCCGAAACAACCAGAAGCCAGTAATGGACGAGGTCGATGTGATCAGCAGCGAGTTGCGCAGTATGGATATCACCGACCCACGAGTCACCGAGGCCTGTAAGCAATTCAAGCAAGCGTTGGGCTCGCTGCGACAATCGCCGATTCCCACTATGGAACACTCGTTCGCAACCTGTGCCACGCAAGCATCGGTTATTCAGCAACATAGTTCGTTCCACTATCCCGTCCAGCAGCCGCCAAGTCAAGTGGTCATGCCTATGGGAAGTGCAGCAGGATATCAGCCAGGGATCCCGTGTCATGCGCCACAAGCGGCTCCAAGTCATCCAGCATTCACGTACGCTCAGCCGGCGATGAATCAACAATTTCACCCAGGAGTCCAGCCGCAGCAGACGTACTATGCAGTGCCACCGCACCATCAATCCAACTTCCAACCGACCGCGAATCATCAGTTTAATCAAGGATTCCCTCTGCAGCAGATGAACTACGCGATGCCGCCGCAGCAGCACATGATGATGCCTGGAGCGCAGCACATGCCTTCAATGTCGGAACAAATGGCGCAGCTGATTGGTCTGCAGCTGGCAGCACAGAAGAAGAGTGATCTTCAGAAAGCAAGCGCCGAAATCCAGAAGATCCCGTGCCTCACCGGTTACGAGGGAGAAAGCACCCTCCGCGATTTCTTCAATGGATTCGAGAAGTTGTCGCTAGGGCTTAGCGACGCGGAGAGAGTCGAACTACTCCTCTCGAAATGCAAAGGTCGCGCAAGACGCATTGGGGACGAACTGCAACAGGAAGTTGACTGCAACTACCCTCTGATCAAGAAGAACCTATCGAAGCACATTCTGAAAGCGAGCACGGAGCAGTCTGAAGCGATGCGCTTGCTCTCATCGAATAGTGCACGCACCCGTGCCGAAACGCTGGCCGCGTTCGCAGAAAGGTTAACACGCACGGTCAAGAAAGCGTACCCGGACTCGGATAAACGCAGCCACGAAAGGTTGCTCAATTATTATTTTCTGGAAGGGATCAAGGACATCCAGCTGAAGGGAATCTTATCGACAAAACGCGATCTACCGTTCGAAGAAAAGGTAGCTGAAGCGATCCTACTGGAAAACGACATCCGCCCGGGACGTCACACGTCGAAACATCCTGTAGAACGAGAAGTTTATCGTCAGCCCTCCGCACAGCATGGAAACTTCGATGCTACAGCTCCACGTCATCACGGATATGTCAACCAAGGGGTTCAGCGTCAGCTTCACAACAACCGTGGGTATCAACAAGGTTTCATCGGTCAAGGACATCAACGAGAAAGGGAAACGGCGCAACGTCAACACGTTATCCCAAGCCCGCCAGCGGCGACAGGAGCAAACAGTACGGCAATGAGAAACGGCCAGCGCCCGCCAAGTGGGACCGTTTCACGATTCCAACGGACGAATCAAGTCCAGCAGGCCGTGAAAGGGAGAACGAAAGTGTCAGCTTCGTCTGGAGACATCTTACTAGTGCCGACTCTCGAGTTAACTATAAACGGATTACTGTGCAGAGGATTGTTCGATACAGGAGCCTCAGTTTCGATCATGTCGCAGGGGTGCTACTCTAAAATAGCAGGAGAACCGGGAACAATTCTCCCAACATCCAGCGCACGTCAGTGCATCGGTGCAAACGGTCAACCTATCAGGATTATTGGAGAAGTTGTCCTTCCGGTCGAGTACAAGAGTTCAAAGCTGACCGAGGCGCACTTCCAGATAGCAGCCGATACGTTCGGACATGAAGCCATTATCGGAACCGACATCCTCAACGCCTTGGGTTTCGAAATCTTTGATCGGAAGCACAACAGCTACCACACAATGCGTTCTCTCACGCAGCTCACGACGGTGAAGAAGAAGGAAGAAGCCCCGATCCGTGTACTGCGAGCGACGACCGTTGCTCCGAACGAGTCATCAGTGATTGAAGTGCAATTCGAAGGAAAAGATGCCGAACTGTATATAATGGAGCCTCCTGATTGCCTCAGCAACGAGATAAGACTAGAGTCCGCATTGGTACATGGAGACGAAGAGAAGCGCAATTGGTTATTGCATAATAAATCCAATTATGCTCTGAACCTCCCAGAAGGAGCGACAATCGGATACGCTGGAGAAGTTCGAAATGTTCTGGAGAACGACTCCCAACATAAGGAAGAAGTAACGAAACGCGTGAACAACGTGGATAACGCTGGTGAAGATGATCTCCCGTTCGCATTGACTCCATTGGAAGACGAAACTCAGCTACCACGAACCGACCGAATGCTGAAGCTGTTAGAACAGATTCGATCAAACTGTAAGTCATTGGAAGAGACAAAGTGGAAGGAGATCAGCGCAATCGTCGAAGAATTTGCCGAGTGTTTTGCCGTAGGCGATAACGAGCTGACACAAACCGACATCGTTACTCACAGTATTGATACGGGCGATCAAGTACCAGTGAAATCCCGTCAACGACCGATTGCGCATGCGATGAAGGAACACGTCGTGGAGAT
Source organism: Steinernema feltiae (assembly GCA_007213375.1). Classification (NCBI taxonomy): domain Eukaryota; kingdom Metazoa; phylum Nematoda; class Chromadorea; order Rhabditida; family Steinernematidae; genus Steinernema; species Steinernema feltiae. The sequence goes on from MQUG01000242.1 coordinate 164,696, forward strand.
GGTACTCAAATACCTTCGACAAGGAGTTATCAGAGAATCGCACTCCCCGTGGTCAAGTCAAATTGTCCTAGTGAAGAAAAAGGATGGAACGATTCGGATGTGTGTAGATTATCGGAAGTTGAACGATATTACAGTCAAGGACGCATTTCCGATTCCGAACATCAACGAGTTGTTGTCTTCGCTGGGAAGCAAGCGTTTTTTCACAACGTTCGATTTGTTATCCGGCTATTGGCAGATCCGTATGGACGCGGAAGCAATCGAGAAAACAGCATTTACGTCCCCTCTCGGCCATCACGAATTCACGGTCATGCCGTTTGGTCTAACGAACGCAGTGGCAACGTTTCAACGAGCAATGCAAGGAATCTTTGCGGACGTACTAAACGATTTCGTCTACGTGTATATCGATGACATCATGATCGCGTCGGAAACATGGGAAGATCATGTGAAACATATAACAGAAGTCTTGCGTCGGCTGGAGAAGGCAGGATTACGCTTGAAGGCGACGAAATGCCAGTTTGCACGTTCAGAAGTACAATTCCTGGGATATTTGTTGACATCCAACGGATTACGTATAGACCCGTCGAAAGTCGATCCGATAAGAAATTACCCAGAGCCCGAAAACATAAAGGAGCTGCAACGCTTCTTGGGGCTAGCAACGTATAATCGGAAGTTCGTACAAGGATTCGCTCAGATTGCGTCACCACTACATAATCTGCTCAAGCCACAAGCTAAATTCAAGTTTGACGATCGTTGCCGCGAAGCATTTGAGAAGTTAAAGGAGAAGCTCTGTGAGGAAGTCACGCTCGCTTTCCCAGATTACGAAGCTGCTCAGAAGGACGAAAAGCGTCAGTTTGTTATCATGACAGACGCTAGCGGTGAAGGCTTGGGTGGAGTACTGTGCCAGGCGGACAAGAACGGAAATTGTCGACCAATTCACTACGTGTCGAGGCGTTGCTCTGAAGCGGAACGTCGATACTCGCCCACAGAGTTGGAGGCCTTGGCGATAAAGTTTGCCTGCGATAAACTTGAGCAGTATATCCAATTCATCCCAGTGAAAGTCTTAACAGACCATCAACCGCTAGTTGGCATCTTCCGGAAACAGGGAACGTCGAATAAAAGGATAACGCGTTTCATAGCGGAGATGATTCCTCATTTCCAACTAGACGTGCAGTATTTGGCGGGAAAGTCGAATGTGATGGCGGACGCGTTGTCGCGCGCATTGCCGAAGAAAGAGAAGGAACCCAAAGAAGCTCAAGTAACCGCGTTGGCAGTAACGATCAGCAAGGGCCAATGGAAAGAACAATTGAGGATGGACAGCGAGTATGGTCGAATTATCGCCTTAATCGAAGGAAACGATCCAGCAAAGACTGCAGAAGAAGCGAAGGAGGCACTTTCGTACGCCGAATCGTTTTCAACAGACGAGAATCACCTCTACTGTGTCATGAAGGACGGTGCAAGACGAAAGGTCGTTCCGGCTGAAGTACGTAACGAAATCCTTATCGAGTTTCACGAAGGAACAACAGGAGTGCACGCGTCAGCTGCGAAAACTCTACGAAATCATCAGCCGAGATTTTTCTGGAAAAATCTACGGAGCAGTTGTGAATCCTTCTGCCAGCGATGTACCACATGCACTCTGAACAGAGTCGGACGAAACCAAAGACCGCCACTGGATGCGATACGATCCACAGCAGCGATGGAAATGCTATGTGTGGACGTGCTGAAGCTTGGCCCCAGTCGCGCAGGAAATCTATATGCAGTGGTCATGATAGATCAATTCTCCAAGTACCTGGTAGCAAGTGCAGTCCCTGACAAAAGTGCTACATCGGTCATGCAAGCCATAACTACAGATTGGATTGCGCGATTCGGAGCTCCGAGCTGTATTCACTCCGATAACGGTTCGGAATTCTGCAATTCTACAATGACGGCTTTGTGCGAATCGTTGGGAATTACCCACTCGACAGCGTCGGGCTACCACCCCATGGGAAACGGAGTCACGGAACGAGTTAACCGCGATATCATTTCGATGCTGAGAAAGACGGTACCATCGCAGTTCGATTGGGATCAAAGACTTCCATTTGTGTTACTAGCACACAACATGATGGTGCACAGAGCAACGAAGTTCTCGCCGTACGAGATTATTTTCGGGAAGAAACCAAGACTGCCGATCCTGGACGAGGGCGATCGTTCCCCCGATAGCAGATATACGGTCGACATAGATGCGTATCATCTTTTGCTTACCGAAAACCTGGAATGGGTGAAGAAACAAGCTCAACCGAATTTGTCGAAAGCGGCAGTAGAGTATGAACAATACTACGACGCAAGGGTCCGGGCGCGACCGCATCATTTCAATATTGGAGATAGTGTCGTGATCAGAAAGATGCCGAAGTCGAAAGTCTCACGTGAGAAACACAGGAAACTAGAGTTCCTGAATGAAGGACCATTCAAGGTTACCTCGGCGCGGAAAACGTCAGTGGAAATTGAAAGGAACGATGGCAAGCGGGAGTGGATACGGGCAGAACGCGTGTTGCCTTACGTTGCAAGTGCGGATATAGCGTCTATAAACGTTTCGTTTCAGAATAAGCACCTGATCGGTCTTACGATGATAACGGCGGAAGAATTGGACTACGATGAAGAGCCGTTCCAGCCAGAGACAATTCCGATGGAAGTTAAAGAATCGGAGGGAGAAGTGCAGAGCGCCACCGAGCGCCAGTCACCGACTCACAATTGGGATATTGAGAGCAACATCGATTGCCACATCTCCGTCATCAGATCCGGTGACGTCGATGAAGGGATTCCAGCGAAGATTCCGTTGAGAGAAAGAATGGCCCGCAAGCCACCGACGCCACAGCGAGTCAAGAAGGACGACCGTATCCGGCGAGTACCGATGAAGGGATCTCTTTTGTCAAGACTCAGCACATCAAACCGCCGTCCAGATCAGCGAAGAGTATTGTCATCGCCTAAGGAGCAAAGCGTGGACGAGACGATCGAAGTCGTCGCAGGAATACCAAGAGAGGATCTCCGCCACGATTACGTGATTATCGGCGATCAGCTGGCAGAAGTTATTGGACGAAGGTGTGATAATGAATGTCATTCCGTTCACAGTTGCAAGGAGCTGGCAGATTGGTCGAATGGAGAGGACAGCGAGGCGACACATGTGCTCGTGGCGATAAGCCGTCTATTTCCACTACGGCACGGAGAGGAAAACTACACAATGGCACTCCGTCATCTAATAAGAAGTCAACGAGATAGAGACCCGGCAAGGCAGGTACTGGTGCTCGCTCCGCCTCCACTCCGCAATATAGCGTTGTATCACGACAGATGGCTAAATACACTACGGTTGTGTTGTGAAGGCGAAAGTAATGCAGCGTTCGTCTGTAATGAGGGATTCCATTCGGTGATCACATCTTTCTTCTACGGCGCCGAAGCCAACAGGGAACTGATCGCAGAAGACGGAAGTTTGACAGTGAAGGGGAAGAAAGTTCTCGAACTGACGCTAAAAGAACTGGTGAAAATGCCACTAAGATGGAAGGACGCATGAAGGGACGACGCTCCTTGATCGACGGATTTTGTTTGGTCTATTGTGTTTTATGATTGTAGTATTGTTTGTAACTAATCATGTTTTTAAGCCGTTAACCAGAGGCGACCCGAGGACGGGCCGATACCGAAAGGGGGGGAGGTGTAGGATTGGTCCCGCCACGACGTGCCTGTGGACTGCCACGTGTCAACGAGACGTCCACGTGGAGGTGTTGTCTATTATTATTGGTGTGTGCGCGCAAGCGCGAGTTCAGTAGTTGTCCCTTGCCTACTCTCGTGTGGTGCGTCCGACCGGAGGTCGAGATAAAGTGTTTATTGTTATCTTGTGTTTTGTGTCGTATCGTGGGTGCCAGTCGAGAGTGACTGTTGTCGTGTGTGTGTAGGGGTCTTGAAGTAGACCACCGGATAATTCTATTATCTATCATTTTTGCCTTTTGTTTTTACTCGTGTCGTGTTTAACATGTTTTCAAGACATATTTACAACTTTACAGAAACTAATTTTTA
>MQUG01000244.1:0-10445 GCA_007213375.1 Steinernema feltiae
GACAAAAGTGTCGGAATCGCTCCGAATTTTTTGCATCTTCTTTGCCATCCAAAATAACCCGAAACACCAAATTTCAGCTTTTGAATCTTGACATTAAGGGTAGATATTCACAAGTTGAGTTTTAGGGCTAAGCTGTCTTAGGGCTAAGAACTAGCCTAAGACAAAAGTGTCGGAATCGCTCCGAATTTTTTTGCATCTTGTTTACCATCCAAAATAACCCAGAAACACAGAATTTCAGCTTTTGAATCTTGACATTAAGGGTAGATATTCACAAGTTGAGTTTTAGGGCTAAGCTGTCTTAGGGCTAAGAACTAGCCTAAGACAAAAGTGTCGGAATCGCTCCGAATTTTTTTGCATCTTGTTTACCATCCAAAATAACCCGAAACACCAAATTTCAGCTTTTGAATCTTGACATTAAGGGTAGATATTCACAAGTTGAGTTTTAGGGCTAAGAACTAGCCTAAGACAAAAGTGTCGGAATCGCTCCGAATTTTTTTGGCATCTTGTTTACCATCCAAAATAACCCAGAAACACAGATTTCAGCTTTCGAACATTGACATTAAGGGTAGATATTCACAAGTTGAGTTTTAGGGCTAAGCTTTCTTAGGGCTAAAACTAGCCTAAGACAAAAGTGTCGGAATCGCTCCGAATTTTTTGCATCTTGTTTACCATCCAAAATAACCCGAAACACCAAATTTCAGCTTTGAATCTTGACATTAAGGGTAGATATTCACAAGTTGAGTTTTAGGGCTAAGAACTAGCCTAAGACAAAAGTGTCGGAATCGCTCCGAATTTTTTGCATCTTGTTTACCATCCAAAATAACCCAGAAACACAGAATTTCAGCTTCGAACATTGACATTAAGGGTAGATATGCACAATTTGGAATTACACCATGTTTTGAGAGTTCTGAAGCATTTCGCATTTGATCCAGTATTTGACCCTCACAGAAAAAATGATCATACATGATATAATAAAAAAAGCTCTGCAACTCACGATTAAAGAAATCGTTCCAAGAACGGTCAGATAATAAGCGATAAAATGCGTGTCCAGCCACTGTAGTCGGTAGATATAAGCGACGAGAACACTGGAGACGACAATCACCACCAATAAACCAAAGTGCATTTTCCACGAATTTATCGTCTTTTCGTATGTTTTCGCGTAGTAGGTCGCCATGCAGCGTTCTGAATCAAGCATGCCGGCAACTGCGACCAAGCAACAAAAATTACCCAAAGCAAGGATGAGAAATCCCTTCGAGTAGATGATCATGACGCAATTGTGAACGAAATCCGCCTCTGTTTCTAGTCGTTTCATAACAGCGCCCAATTTCAGCGTTTTCGAGTACATTGCTTCGGGATAGTAGCCGGCGTACATTGGCGGAACTGTCACGAGTCGTGTGAGGAAGAGCAACATGTAGCTAACACAGGTTAGTGTTAGGATGAATCTAAAGTCAAATATCAATGATTAAATGTTTTTTTAACTTAATACAAAAATTAGCAATGATTAGCTAAAGTTAGAATTAAAAAAGGGTTTAACAAGAATTAAATTAATGCAAATAACATGCCATTTGAAGGATTTGGAAAACAAAAAATTGATGGCTTATCACAATTAATTGGTTTCAAGCAGAGCGTAAAATTGAGCTTAAAAAAGTCGAATCGTCTGTAATTATGGTAAATTTTAAAATGTTAATTTTTTAAATTATTCAATGGAACAAGAAGTGAATTCCAAAAATTGATTAACTAAAGCTAGAATAAAAAAATAGGAACCTAACACGATCTGACAAAAATGTTAAGTTGAGGCAGATGAAGGAATTCGTTAACGAAAAATTTCAAAAATTGGTTATTTCAGATTAGCTTAGGTTGTTCATAATTAATTGGTTTTTTTATATTGTTTGAGTGTTTCTCGCGACCTCAAATTAGCCTGTGCGATGCGCAAAAATGTCAAATAATTGGGACGAACAATTTTAGAAAAAATAATATTTTCTTTGCTTGCTGCAATCGATGTGTTTTACGTACGTTACGTCAATTATCAAAATTCTTTACAACGATATAGTTTATCTTCCCGTGATTAACTGCTTTTTTTTAAATATAGTTATGCTGGGTAACAATACGTCTTTTGTTTATTAAAATGAGAGAGAATGAGTCGAATTGTTTTGGATTTTTGTGGGAAATTCAGAATGTTTTTTTTTAATTTAGAAAAAAAATAATAAGATGAGATACATAATTCTTATTTGATTCATGATTGAAGATGCAATTAACAAAAATTGATCTTTCTGTTTTCGAAACTGGCTTTTAACGCTGTAAATGTTTCCGTAAATGTGTTCAAAACCAGCATGTACATATTACCCGTTTAAAATTGTATTTTTGTTTGCTTGACTCGCCGATATTTGTCGTCACAAACAATCCAACAAGTTCAAAAGGTACAAAGTGCGATCATAATTGTCACATAATTGTCAAAAATGAAAATTTAAAAATTAAACTTGAAAAATGAATTTACGCGATTTTTAGTTTTGTTTTAATACACATTGGTCGACCAACTAAATAAGCTTTATACCCTGAGGCCCGAAAAATTGGAGATTGATTAAAGTATAAAAAATACAAATTTGAAATTTAAAAAACCACAAAATGATTTTCCCACTCATTGTTTCTTGCTAGTTCGAGGAAACCAAGCGCAAAAAAAGTAATTCTCATGAGCACAAACACTTTCACCCTAGACACAACAGCAGATACAATACAATAAAAAAATACAAAGTTTCACAAAAAGCGCACATTTATAAAATTATTAACAATTAAATATTTTTTATTAAAGTATATTTATTTGTGTTGAGTTTAGTTTTAAAGTTCAAACTATTTAATTTCATTTGAAAAAAATTGATTTTAAATTTAAATTAAACTAACGGCAAAAAACACATTTTATTTGACGATTTACAGCACGATTCGATTTCTAGAATTGGTGGACCAAACGGCCCTATTTAAACAAAGACAAAAATAGAAAATATATGAACCCAAAGTTCTTCCAAAAATTCCAAAAATAAAAACGTGAAGCATTGCTTCTTGCATTGCGCAGCTCAAAAATAACTCACCTAAAATTCCTATGAAACAGCTTGATTCTGTGGCACGAGCACCATCAGGACGACTTGAAACGCCGAGCCCCACAATCAGCCAAAAGGAGCTCCAGCGTGTTCAGTACAACTCCGACCGTGTAGACCATGTCGACGGTGACCATCAAAGCTGCACACCTAAATACTCCTCAAGCGCGTCTTCAGTTCGATCTGCGCCTCAACCGAACGAGGAAGCCAACGCCAATTAAATCGTTTCTGAAGCTGACGTGGGAACGTTTTTCTGTGTCCGAAAGGTTGTCACGAGAGCAACGGAATTGGCTGCAAAAAGGAACGCGAATTTTCAAAAAAAGCGCAATTGTAGGCTGCCGTTCGCACGGGCACGTCGGCGCGAATATTGGAACGGCAGATTTAATTTCAGATTTAATGGATTTTTGGCAATTAGATTAGTCATAAAGAGCACCTGTCGGCCGAAAGTTGACCGGCAAACAGGCGTAGTTTGGTTTTTGGTTGCGAAAGAGATTGAAAAGTCACGAATGAGGAAAAATGTCATAAACAGCACGCGAACAATTCGCTGCGTGACGATGCTGCGTCATAATTGGACGTTGCAGTGACGTTTAACTTGGACTTTAAGGATGGGTACGAAATTGTGTTCATAGTTTCAAAAATATTTAAAGATGAGCACTTTTTATACAAATTTAAAACGATTTATTAACAAATAAAATGAGTTGTCAAAAGTTATTCAAAAATTTAAAACATTTATTAAAATTTAAGCAATTTACTAAAACTTATTAATAATTGAAATGTTAAATGAAAAGTTAATTTTACACAGTGTAAACAGTATATTAGCTAAAAATGAATACTAAAAATTAAATTATTTTTAATAATTTTTGGATGACTTGGACGATTAACGAACATAATTTAAAAAAAAAAGCGGAACGGATGTCCGCAGTGACACTACTGCCATTTGAGCTACCAAATAGACGTCACAAGCAAAAAGTCTATATAAGTGCAAAAAAAGCAACATTTAAATTTAGCACCCTTGATTTTATAAATTTTGTTTAAGTAGTTCGAGCTCAATTGACGAACACAAATTGTATTAGCTCACTGGAAAATTGGTTTCTTGATCTAAATTGAAATTGAAAATTCGTTTTTCCCGCAAAAATAAAATTGCATTTAGACACGGAATTATGACACAAAGACGAATTGAATTTGCTTGCAGAGCGTTATTTTGTAATCGCCATAGGCGTGCGGATGAGGTGTACGAAAGTAAAAATATATAAAGGTGTGCATTTGGAAAAAATATCAAATAAAAAATTAAAATATTTATTTTAAATAATAAATAAATAAACGTTAAACATTCTGATGAAGACAAAAATACAGAATTATAAAATTTCAGAAAATATAAAATAATATAGTGTGTTTTAGTGGCTCCAAGAAAATGAATCTTTTAGATTCGAACAAAGACCAGAAAAACTGTTCTTTGTTCAAATCTTTATTTAAATTAAATTGTTTCAGTTTTTTTCAATTCGATTTAAGTTTATTTATGCTCAAAAATTAAAAATATTAACGCCCAAAATTTTTTTTCTAAATTTATATATAAAAAAACTTGAGAATTGTTGTGTTATGCTGCTCTTTAACTGATACTTGTGACAGTCGATGAATGTCAGCAAAAAGATAGCGGTTACAAAAAATAATCAATTAATTGATTTGTCGCATTATGGTTCTTTTACAAAATATTGATTCAATGAACAAAAGCGTATGCCAACAGGCGATTTTTAAAACGCTAACAGATGCCAGAGGAGATTAGGGCAATGTTTTAGAATACTCGAAGGTAATCATTATTCTGGGACAATGAGCGTAATGAGAAGCGCGGCGTGTGTTTGATGCGTACGTACCGATTACGAGCCATCAGAGTTCGTTGGATCCCAAGGGATTCTTCACATGATGAGGCGCGAAGCCAGCCCCGCTCCGCATATCTTGACGGCCTCATCCATTCTCACCCCTCGTTGGCGGTCAACTAACCCTTAACATCAGCACGTGTGACCACACTCACTGCTCGTGGTCATGTGACAACGAGGCATCACAAACCTGTTGTTTTGAATCTGCTCTTCATGAGCGACAATCCAGTACGGAGCGAAACCGGAGAATACACTCCTCGGCCTAAACGATTAATTATTAATTATAGAAAAGAAAATGAAACAAAAAAAATCGCAGAATCACAAAAATATTTGTTTCGTATTTTACTCGTTCAGTTGATACACAGTTAATTTACTAATCTTCAACATGGACAAACAAATAGTTAAATTGTTTCTGTTAAAATTGCACTGGATACAAAACATACAAAATCCCTCCGAAGCTGTTGGATTTATAGTTTGAAGTTTGGGCCATTAGCATTGAATTTCACCTGATGAGGTCATAAAACCAGCCCCGCTCCTCATACCTGGACAGCCTCCGCCATACTTTGTGATTGGGTCATCCGAAACGAGACATCACAAACCTGTTGTTTTTGCATCTGCTTCCTCGGCATTTAAAGAAACGATTAGTTGTCTGGTGGCAAAACAAACAAAAATGAACCAAAATGGTATAAAAACCCCGCTGATGCTGTTGGATTTATAGTTTGACGTTTGACCTGTTAGCAGTGAACAGTTTCATCCAAAAATTATTGTTTGCAATTTTTAAAACTTTGAATTTTTCGAATTAACCGCGCACATCTCATATGTTGTAGTTGTTTCGTGTTTTTTTGAAACTATGCGTTAATTTATTGGCAAAAATTAAAGTTGCGTGCTCGGAGAGTACAAAAAATTAATTATGAAAAATTTGTTTATTTGTTTGCTTTTTTTGGTGCTTTAAAGTGTTAAACTTCAGATGCCAGCTCTATAAATTCAAAAATCTGTTGAGAAATTCTTGACCGCAACCAAATGTTGACTGTTGACAATTATAGTCGTTTCATACATTGTTTCTGCTCCAACTAGAGGTGATTTAACTTGTGGCAAGGCGACAGACATCCTACAAAATGCACGTTAATTGCTTTCGGCAATTAGCAAGAACACAAAAATACAAGTTTTTAAAAGTTTTATTTATTGTTTTAGTTGTAACACGAAATTGGAATTGTGAACTGAATCGAAAAAGAGCACACTATATGGATTCGTTCTAAAGAACAAAATAAGCCCAAAATAGGCCGTGTCAGCCCAACAAAAATGAACCATCGGACTTGATAGATCTTTGTTGTCGCGGTTAACAATTGGACTCACAGCTTGTCTGTCAAGCGGTAGCGATACACTCGTCTCACCAAAAAAAACACTGATGCAAGCGAAATATGTAAGGGTTTATGGATTTGTTACCGTAAAAGAATACCAAATGCAATGACATAGCTAGTATGAATTCAGTTTGAATATAAAATCTTGTAAATTATCAGATAATTTATCTACATTCTTTGGTTTATCTGTGGGAGCCCTGGAAACGGCGCAACATCGCAAGCGACGTTTCTTTTCCACAAATTACTCACATTTCAATAAAAGAACACTGACGAGCTTCCGAACGAATTCAGGTCTGCATCTGTTGTACCAATACCTCAAATTTGACCAATTAGCTTGGTCTCCGTTTACAGAAGAAGATGTTTGGGATAGGGACGAAGGCGCCAAAAAAATTGATTTTTAAAGCGGGAAAGAAATTTACTGATGAAGACCTGATTGCAGCGGTAGGCTTGATTTAATCAATTTGATTGGTTTAGTTCAATCGACGAGTATTGTACCTTTTGAGGTGCTTAAAAGTGATGCAGTTCAGATGCCAGTTCCGATGAGTACATATAAATGCAAAAATCTGTTTTCATCGATGAGAAATTCTTGATTTCACTGTTGTCACACATTGTTTCTGCACCAACTTGAGGTGATTTAACTTGTGACAAGACGACATCCGACAAAATGCACGTTAATTGCTTTCGGCCCAATTAAAATCAGATAAAAATCATAAAACGAAATAGGAATTGTGCATTGAAGTGCAAAAGAACACACTATATGGAAATATTCTAAAGAACAAAATAGCTTGCGTCAACCCAACAAAAATGAACCATCGGAGCTCATTGGTGTTTGTTGTAAAAAAAAATTTTTTAATGTTACAAAATTAGTCTCACAACGTCTTTCAGGCGGTAGCGATACAATCGTCTCACCAAAAAAAATAGCTAGTGTTTTTATGATTAACAGCAACATTGAGAAATGATTGTAGAATGATTTTGCAGAGATTGGAAATGAAAATTGTTGAGTAGTGACAATCGAATGTCAGGTGTTGGGTCCCGACGCGATCACCCTGAGGTGATGCTCAGCTTGAGTATCATTAGGGCAACGTCGATTGCAAGGCAGCAATTCGACGTGTATTTCGTAATACGTGATTGTTATTGTTTTGTTTGTTACGTGTTTTTACCGTTGTAAATACAGGTTTAATTACCCAAGTTTGATGTTCCCATTTCATACTTGTTGTGGTCGGCTTGCCACCGAAGGACACATCAAAACTGCACAAGACAGTCATTGCGTTAACTGATAATTTTGAAAATTCTGGAAGCTGGTTTAGATCTAGAAGATTGATGTATTATAGTACAAAGCTAATTCAATTAAATTAAAGAGAAATTTAAAAAATCTAGTTAAAAGAGGCCGGTCTCTTTTTATACCTACCCCGCTGAACAATAACCACGAATTGATGATTAGCTAAATAAAGTTGAAAATTTAAAAATTTACCATCATCGATTTTTAAACATTCTAAATAAAATATAAAATGTGATCGTAAACTCAAAAATTAATTCAAATTGAAAATAATTTGCTTTCTTTGTGCATTCTATCTTGTTTAATAATTTAATTCCTTAAAAAATAAAATTCGTTATTTTTTCTATAAAAATGTTAATCAACAAGTTGGATTACGAAATCATTATTTAAATGAATTGACATAGTGGACTTGAAATATAAGATAAGTTGACTAAAACGAGTGAATAAAAATTTGGATTTTCGGATCTGTTCGCATCCAGAAATTCAGTTTCAAAAAATACTTTGTGTCGCTTAAATAAAATGAACTTTTATTGGTTGCCGGCCTGCAAAAATTCAACGTTTTATTTTACCTGACCATTAAGCACAACTTCGGACATCATCCAATTTTCTGCAACACAAAACTGTTGTTTTTATAAATTGGACAAATGAGTTTCAAATTGCTCCCACTATCCATAAATAATATGCATAATTTGGAAATTATATCAATTATATCAATATAATTTTGTCCATCATTGTTGTTATTTTTTTAATGAAAATTGAAAAAACAAATTGAAATATCAAAATTAAAAATAGCGTTGATTTGAAAATTTGCGAATATTCGAAGAACACCCAAAAAATAAAGAATGCATGTATTAGCTCAGTTAGTACAAAAATCTAAATGAACGTGAAATTAAACTCAAACAAAAAGGGGTGACTTTGGTGACTCAATGGAAATTTTTTATCGATTACGTGCTTATAACGCCTATATTCTAAGACCTGAATCGAAATTAAAAAATAATTTGCTTTCTTTGTGCATTCTATTTTGTTAATAATTCAATAATTTGGTTCCTTAAAAAAGAAAATTCGTTATTTTGTTCTATAACATTTTTGTATTAAAAAGTTGTAATACGAAACCATAATTTAAATATCATAGTGGATTTCAAATATAAAAAAATGAGTAAAACGGAAAGAACAGGGAACAAAAATTTGGATTTTAAATGTTCACTAGAAACACCGCAATTTTCTAAAGATTCCTCAGAGATCGAAAAAGGCACGCTCAAAAATACAATCTTAATATTAACCTTTAAATTAAAAAACACAAAATTCTTTTTTGTTTCCGCGTAATATTGCAAGTATCAAAAATATTTAAAGATAACAACCACGGCGTGTAACAATTCCGCAACTATGCCAATCCTTGGCTTTTCTGAAATAAATTGGAAAACCGTGGAAAAAAACAAATGAAAGTATTTTATTTAGTAAACAAAATAATTAAACATTTAAATCACTTTTAAATTTGTAAAGATTTCTCAGAGTCTGATTAAATTTGTTTTTTTTATTCTTTCTATGTACAAAAATGTAAAAAAATATATATATATTAAAAAAATCATGTCATCTCTTCACAAAAAAACGGAATATTCAGGATGAGAAATAGAGATTTAAATGTAAAACACCGTTGAATAATATCATTACAATTAATAATGTCATTAATTGCGCATCTCAAATAAAAAATGAACTGTTGATTGGTAACTTTATGCACGCTCAAAAATGCAATATTTAATTAAGTACTCAATGGACCCAAAATCAACCGTGTTTGTCGGTCAATTGAGCAGATTTTCGTGCAACTCAAACAGTTGTTTTCATAAATTGAGCGTTTATGAACAATGTTTCAAATAAAAATCCATCTAAAAATCTACAAAAAATGTGCATAATTTAGTGCATAATTATTGCTAGCAACTTTTTTTATTAAAAAAAAGTGTTTCAAAAATTCAATACACAAATTCAATTCATTCAATCCAAAATTGTTGTTATCATTTGCCTAAAGACTTGGACCTTAAGCTCAGCTTAACTTGGAGCTTAGCTTAGCTCAGCTTAACTTAATTTGGACCTCAGTTGTTAATTACACGTGCTTTTTGCTTGCTCCTCAAATTGAAAAACCTTAATCAGAACTGAAAATTCGGTCAAAATAATATTGTAATATAAAATAATATAATCTTATTGAATTATATTATATTCAATTATATTCAATTATTAAATAAAATCAAACTTAATGGACAGAATAAATATATATTAAATAGACCACAGTTAAACGACAAACTATGCTGCAAAAACATTAATACTAGGTTAGATGTTTACGACAAAAAAACATGGAAAGAGCTATTTTGATGTCATACACTGTGAGGATTGCTCTATCAATATAAATTTTTTTTTTTGTTTTTTTTGGTCTCAAAAATTAAAATTTAAAGAGATTTAGAGAGATGTACCAGTTCAAAAATCTAAAAATGAATTCTTTTTCCGCAGATCAGAATTGCATTTATCCACAATCCAGAAAAAATAATTTCGGCCATCGCTGTTGTTATTTTTTTTAACGAAATTATATCAATTTTCAAAATAGCGTTGATACAAAAATTATCAAAAATTACCAAAGATTACCTTAACAACGTTTACCTTAAATCAGCTTCAGAAATCTTAATCTTTGCGTTGCATCTAAAATTGACATCATTTAATGATTTGATTCGAGATGATGTGAGACGTTTTTTTCAAAAAAATTACTTACATCCCAATAAAAGAACACTGACGAGCTTCCGAACGAATTCAGGCCTGCATCTATTGTATCAATACCTCAAATCCGAATGAACGCATCTGTTGCGCAATACCT